>QLOS01000523.1:0-18975 GCA_003313725.1 Russula sp. MG48 | reverse complement strand
ACCACTGGAAGTGTCTCGCTAGAAGGCCACGTGCTCGTCGCCCTCGCACGTGCCCACTCTTGCTGTACGCCTAGTTGCACAAGTCGTGCCCACGGTCCCTCGAACCGTAACATAAGTCAAGCTTCCCTCACCACGTCTACAGGAACCACCCTGGACGACGCTGCCTTTGCTGAACGCCTTCAGGAACTTGCCAGATGCCGCCTCCACATAGAACGCTGGAGATCTTCCTTGGACGTTGCAATCTATAACCACAACACAGTTTGCCACCACACCTGCCAAGAAGGAGCCACAGAAGTACACCTCTCCCTCTGCATTGAAAGGGACGTCTTCTGTCACATCGACCAAGAGTGGCAAGGAGAATTTAACTTGCTAGAAGCTGCCCTCACCATCCTCGAACTCTCACTAACACCCTGGAGTCTGCTAGACGACACGGACTGATTGGGGTCAGGGAAATCACGCCAGAAGCCCTCTGCGACGCCATAGAATTCACGCAACACCTGCTAAACCAAGCCAGAGGTGACGCGATCCGCCATAGCCACGATTGCTATCTCCTCTGTGACAGGGGACCCAACCACCACCACCGCCTCCTAGACCAGCTTATTTGCGAACTAGAAAGCTTCGCGCGAGAATTAGACTTCATCTGCAACGCCTTCTTTGAGATGGCAGGATTCCCTCTCCCCTCGTAAGCAACCCTGGAAGAAATCAGACTTGCGCTCTCTCGAGGATATAGAACAAGAGTACCCATCAGAAGAGAAGACGACCTTCCAGACTACATTAAGGGAGAAGCCCACTGGAGGAGGAACGACACAGACGACTACTGGTGCTACCACGTCCACCTCTTCACCCCGTTAGGTATCAGAGAAAGACCTATTGAGTACCTCAACGACGATTGGTACCTTATCACCTACGACCAAGGAGAGTACTGGACGCGTGCAAGCGAGGTCCTAGAACTCGAGCACACCAACGAAACCGGACTAGGACACAGTTCGCTCAAACCAGAGTCCCCAGAACCCATCTCGATAGATCCAGCTAGCCCAGGCCACACCTCCCCATCCCTTCATACCGCCAGCGAGGGGGAAGAGCCCACACCAGTTCCCCAAACCATCTCGCCACTCGAAGAGTTCATCAGTACAGGACTCCAAAACGTAGCCACACTACAAGGGGCTCACCCACTCCTGCCAGAAAGCCAAGAAATGCCTCAGCTCCTGCAAATCGCTCACGCAGCAGCCCAGCCAACCGCACCCCCACCCATCCTCCAGCAACCACAACCACCAGCGCCCCCAGCAGCCCCAGTAATGGCCGCAGTCGCCCCACCAAGAAATGACAATGGAGCAACGGGAAATAAGCCCACCACCTTCGAAGGAGATCGCAGCAAAAGCGACAACTTCCTCAGGGAGTTCGGTATCTACAGAATCCTCCACAGCACCTCGGAAAATGTCACCATCCCCTATAATCGCGTGGCCCTCGCCATATCCCTCATCAGAGGACCGAAGGTCGACGATTGGGGTGATGCCCAGATGAAGGCCCTCAATAACAAAGTCACCAGGCAAATCAACCCCATTGCATGCACAGATGAAGTCCTATGGACCGAGTTCGAAGACAGCTTCAAAAGGGCATTCACTGACACCGCCAAAGAACAGGAAGCTTACAGGAAGCTCACGGAGTTGCGCATGCAAGGAGACAACATTGATGGCTACATCGCCAGCTTCGACCACTACGTCCTCGCATCGGGATGGTCCCCAAATGAACGAGGAACACTAGACCTTTTTACTAAGGGACTGCGCCGAGGAATAGCACTCAAGATCCTCGACAGGGACACGGTCCCCACAACAATAGAAGGATGGAAGGAAGCAGCACGCAAGGAGATCCAAAGAACGGCCCGAAAGACGGCGATGCTGGGACCAAACCCCAACCCCCCACGCTTCACACCACGCCCCCGCTTCGTCCCCAGACCAACTCCACCAGCCCGGCCTAACCGAAATAACACCCCCGTCCCTATGGAGGTTGATGTCAACCGCCTAGGAGGGCCACTAACTGATGCAGAAAAGAAGAGGCTCATGGATGAGCGAAAATGCTTCTACTGCAAAGAGGTAGGCCACCGAGCCTATCAATGCGCCAAGAAGCCGAAGCGACGAGGACCACCACCACCCAAGGCAAGAGTGGTGGAAACAGAAGCTGCCTCCAGCATCGCACCAGAAGACAGCGCTAGTCAAACGTCACAGTCAGACCTCATTTCCCAGCTACGTTCCATGAATGCCACAGAGTGCACCGCCATGTTTGATCAGATCATAGAGGAGGACTTGGATTTTTAAAACGGCTTGATCTATCAGCCTGGGATCAAGCTTCACGAATCTGTACCATGTATGTCTTGAACCGAAATAGTGTCAATGCCAATTTTACGTTCTCAAACATACATGGGAAGGCTGCGGAAACAGCGCTGGTAGACAGTGGCGCCACAGATAATTTCATCGACCAAAAAACCGCTAAGCGACTCCGCCTCACCCCACACTCCCTCCCCCAAACACGCCTTCTGTACAACGTGGACGGATCAGAAAACCGAAGCGGAAGAATAACCACATACTGTGACCTCCTTATCAAGCAAGGAGGAAAAGAGCATGTCCAACGCTTCTACTGGGCCAATCTAGGACGAGACAGAACCATCCTAGGCTTCCCATGGTTGCATGCGTTCAACCCCACCATTAACTGGACAGCTCGCACTGTCCAGGGAGGGCCAATTTCGCTGACGACGACAGGAAGGAAAGCCTCAGAACAGCCCAACACCCTATTGCACTACGCCCAGATGTTAGGACATACACTGAATGCCATGGGATGGGAGGACGGAGACAGCCTCATCCTCCAGATCAACCGAACCAACATCGCCCAGGAATGGGCGATCCAAGCACACCAGGAACGGAAAGCACCCACAGCTGCGGATGTCCCGAAGGAATACGCCCGACATTGGAGAGTCTTTTCAGAAAGAGAAGCACAACACTTCCCCCCGAGTCGAGAGGACGATCACGCGATCAACCTCAAACCAGATGCCCCTGCAACGCTAGACTGCAAAGTCTACCCCCTCAATCCCCAAGAACTAATTGCGGCCGACACTTGGATCAAGGAACAGCTCGATAAGGAGTACATCCAACTGTCGAAATCTCCATATGCCACGCCGTTCTTCTTCATCAAAAAGAAGGACGGATCCCTTCGCCCGGTCCAAGACTACCGCACATTGAACAGCTGGACAATCTGAGATGTGTACCCCCTGCCCGACATCAACATCCTCACCAGAGATCTAGAAGGACGCGCCCTCTTCACGAAGTTCGATATCTGATGGGGATACCACAACGTGCGCATCAAAGAAGGAGATCAATGGAAGGCAGCCTTCAAAATGCCACAGGGACTCTTTGAACCCCGCGTCATGCTTTTCGGACAGTGCAACGCCCCAAGCACCTTCCAGCGAGTTATGGATAGACTACTCCAACCACTAAAGCTCAAATACCCCAGAATGGTCTTCGTCTATATGGACAACATCCTCATCGCCACACCCCTAGATCACGCTCTGCACCGACGGATTGTCCACGAACTTTTGGACATCCTAGAAGAGGAATCGTTCTTCCTCAAACCCCAGAAGTGCCTCTTTGAGCAACGAAGAGTCGAATACCTGGGGCTCATAATCGATGGAGAGTCACTGCGCATCAAGTCTAGCAAGCTGAAGGGAATCAAGGAATGGCCCCGCACCCTTACCAGTATCAAACAACTGCGATCCACACTAGGAGTACTGGGATACCAGCGCCCCTTCATCCCAGGCTTCGCAGAAATCGCCCACCCACTCACCAACCTACTGAAAAAAGGGGTCCCCTTCATCTGGACAGACAAATGCTCAGCCGCCGTGGATAAACTCATCCACATTGTCACCAGTGACCCCATTCTCTGGCAACCCAGCCCGACATGACCATACGAGCTAGAAGTGGATGCCTCCCAAAACGCCATGGGAGCCATCCTATACCAATACGACCCCCAGGGGCATCGCAGACCAGTGGGATATGACTCCAAGACATTCACTGTGACCGAGCGCAACTACCCCATCTGGGACAGAGAATTCCTTGCCATCATCCGAGGACTAGAACACTGGCGCCATCTCCTTATGGGCGCGCAACACCAGGTCCTCGTCATTACAGACCACAAAAACCTGCAATACTACAGGTCCCCCCAGAAAATCAACCGGAGAATCGCCCGCTACATCCTCACGCTAGGGGACTATAACATCACCCTAGTCCACCGCCCAGGGGCAACCAATAAAGCTGATGCCCTCTCCCGCCGCCCAGATTGGGATAGCGCAGGATGCGACAACGAAGACGTCATCGCCCTGCCCTCGCACCTCTTCGCTAACGCCGCGACCGCCGTAGACCTGGAAGATCGCACCCTGGCAGCCCAGAAAGACCACCTCCCCACAATCGCCACATGGGCCTCCACCTACCCCCTAGAACGATGCCCCGGAGGAGGGTGGTGGCACGCCGATCGCCTGGTTGTCGTGGCAGACAACGACCTTAGGAGGGGAGTAATTTCCCTCTACCATGACTCAGCAACGGCCGGACACCCGGGCATCCTAAAAACATGCCCCCTCATCGCCAAAGACTACTGGTGGCCCAACATGAAACAAACAGTCCTCACCTACGTCAAGGGATGTGCCATCTGCCAAGCTACCAAAGCCAACACCACGAAGCCAACGCCACCCCTCATGCCCATCACAACCAACCCAACTGCGCTACCATTCGAGACAGTCGCCCTTGACCTCATCGTCAAACTACCCCCATCAGACGGCTTTGACTCCATCCTCACAGTAATGGACCACGACTGCTCGAAAGCCACCATCTTCATCCCCTGCAGGGAATCCATGACAGCCCCAGAAATCGCGATGCTCTATGCCAAGAACATCTTCCCCCATTACGGCATTCCCCGAAGAATCATTAGCGACAGAGGAACACACTTCACCTCGCATTTCCCCAGAGAACTCTGCAAGTCCCTTGGCATAGAACAAAATATCAGCATGGCCTACCACCCCCAATGTCACGCTCCACCGCGCTCTGTATGCCTTATTTTCTTTTCATTTCTACTACCTACTGCTCTCTGCGCTTCGTCTATGGACTGCCGGGCCCCTACGGCCCGTGACTCCGCCTGCGTCCCCTTATCTTGCCTTGTACACTTACCACCTGGTCTGACGGACCGCCGGGACCGGCGTGCACCCACTAGTGCTACATTTGCACGCCTCGGCGCATGCGCGGCCCCAGTACCTACTGACTCATACGATACAGTGACTCCCAATGACTCATACTGACTGTGTACTAGTAGCGGTGTCCTAGGGACACCATGACTCGTCTCGACTCCCTATGAGTCATGTCTCCATGTACTTATATTGCACAGTCTACCTAGGACAGACCTTAAGTCTGTTCTCTTGTAATCTCAGCTCGTGAATCATCTCCTCCTTTCACTTGTGAACCACAGTTCCTCTGGTGAATTGCCAGACTTCGCTCGCCCCTTGTAGAGCTCTAGTATATGCTCAAAGGCAAGGGAAAGCTCTCTCTTAGACGTCACAAGAGTACGCCTGCACGCGACAGGTATACAGATCTCTTGCCTTCAAGGCCGCAGTCACCAGCATCGCCTACGCCCCCTCCATCGCCCGTGGAGGTACGCTCACTTGGTGGGCGTGACATTAGAACAGACTTACCCAGTCAACCAGAGGCCCCTGGCTCAAGTACCATCGTGGCTTCACCAGTAGACCACAAATTCAGGCCGTTCACAGTTACACTCTGTGTAGAAGACGACAAGAAGGAGGATCAGCGAGTCCTCTTCCTCCAAGAAGGACTCGAGTCGCCAGAACATTTCGAGGGAACAATCCCGTGGACAGGGCACTATTTCCTCGCCATCCTCCCAGGACGATCCAAGGTTGCAGCGTACCCAATACACCACGTAGCAGGTGCCTGGTACGAAGTTGCATACGACAACAAGACTAACAAACATTTTGCCTACGCGGCTGCTAAGACATGCTTCCCACTACTAGGGGAACCACTAGACCCACAAGATCCAGACGACGACACCACTGCCTTCACTACTACTATAGGAGGAGCACTAGAAGGCGCAGCAAGCCAAGAAGTCAGGGACCCGAGCCCAATTGAAGAAGATCCAGAACCAATACGAGTCATGAGCACCCAGACTATTGCTCCAGCACACTATGCCCTCGCAGCAGGCCAATCCTACGCAGACATCGCCAGAGTCAATCCATTCGCCCCAGCAGAACCTCGCCCTGATATACCGCGAAACAGAGAAGGTGGAGGACCACCAGGAGGAGGCGGAGGACCACCAGGAGGAGGCGGAGGACCACCAGGAGGGGGCGGAGGTCACCCTGGAGGAGGACCACTCGGAGCAGGGCCACCAGGAGGAGAACCGCCTGGATTCCCAGGATTCGACCTGGGCGCCCCAGGGCCACAAGGTGCGGACGCAAAGTTAGTTGGCCAGCCCCCAGAACCCTTTAGAGGAGGCGAAGAAGGGCGAAAGCATGCCAGACACTGGATGCTGGACCTCGAAAACTACCACTTCTTGAACAGGAACGCCGTGGCCATTGCACAGGAAGACAATCGCGTCGCGCACGCCCTCACCCTCATCAGAGGACCACATGTGGATGGATGGGCACGGCAGCGCATGAAATGGCTGCAACAGATCTCCAGAGGCATCATACAGGACGATCACCCGTGGGATTCCTTCAAGACCAGGTTCCTCCTCGACTACTCCGACATCTCTGCCCCCCAGAGGGCACAACAGGAGCTGATGGCGATCAAGATGCAACCAGGAGAAGGCGTTGACAGCTACATCGTTAGGTTCGAAGAACTCGCTGAAAGGGGGAACCTCGAACCTAACAATGTCGCCGTCATGTGGTACTTCTGGAAGGGCCTCAACCCTGGACTCCTCAAAGCCTGCCTCAGAGAAAGACCCGTCCCCTTCACCTGGGAAGAATGGAAACACGCCGCACGTACCAACCATGTCCACTGGCAGATCGAACAAGGCATCCTAGCTCAGCAGAAGCAACAGAACCCCTTTGCAGGGGCCCAGCAGACCCCTCGCCAGTTCTTCCCATTTCCTGCACGAGGCCCTCGTCCCCAGCAGCAACAGACGCAACGCCACCAGCAGCCGCTCCGCCCAAGTCAAATGGGACCAGTTCCAATGGAAGTAGACCGCCTCAGGGCCATGCTCAGCGATACGGAGAAGGCCCGCCTCCAAAAGGAAGGACGCTGCTATGAATGCAAGAAACAAGGCCACATAGCACGTCAATGCCCCCGAAGGAAGGCAAGGGGAGACCGTCCACGCGCCGCCAAAGCACAAGTGGCGCAAGGAGACGAAGAAGAGGACCCAGAAGACATTACCACACCCGCACTCTCCGTCCCTCAAGGAATGATGGGCCCAGAAGAAATCCTGAAAGCTATGACTGCCCTCAGCGATGAGCAGTACAATCAGATGGGTCAGATGTGGGAGAGTCAGGGTTTTCCAAACGCCTGAATACGTCGGCCAGTATTCGGGCCATGTTCTGTCGTGATGTGTATCTACCAAGAATCAAATCGTTGCGTATCCCAGCTCAGTTACACACCTCGACTGCCAAGGCCGAGCTCCCTGTTTTCATCGACAGTGGGGCAACAGAAAACTTCGTCAGCCCAACCTTTATCAAAAGGAACAGAATCGCCACGCTACCCCTCAAACGTCCCAGGAAACTACGAAATGCAGACGGAAGCAAGAACAGCATCGGAGAACTCACCAGGTTCACTGAATTGGAAGTAATCACTGGCAAAAAGAGCCACATCCACCGCTTTTACATCGCAGAGCTAGGGGGGGACGACCTCATACTAGGCTACCCATGGCTCACCGCAGTAAACCCCCATATTGATTGGACAAAGGGAAGCATCGACCAAAGCATTGCCCTTCGCACACCAAAAGCATCACTACTCCAGCCTACACTGCCAGTACAAGTCGCAGGGCTACAAGTGGATCTCCCGTCATACCAGCCCCTCTTAGAACCAGGAGATGAACTCATCATGCGCCTCAGCAAGACTACTGTCTCCCAACGCATCGCTGAAGAAGCACAATCAAAGGAAAGGAGGACATGGGACCAAATAGTGCCGGCCCACTACCACCGCTTCAGCAAGGTCTTCAGCGAACAAGCAGCACAACGCTTTCCTGAATCGCGACCCTGGGACCACGCCATTGACCTCAAACCCAACGCCCCAGACACCATGGACTGCAAAATCTACCCACTCAACCCCAGGGAGCAGGCCGCCCAACGAGAATTCGTCAAGGAGAACGAAGGCCTTGGCTTGATCCGCCCCTCGGACTCCAGATACGGTTTCCCAGTCTTCTATGTTAAGAAAAAGAATGGGGACCTGCGCCTGGTCATTGACTATCGGAAACTAAATGCGGTCACTATCCGCAATCGCTACCCACTGCCACTGATCCCAGAATTAATCGACTGCGTGAGAGGACATGCACTATTCACAAAGATGGACATCAGATGGGGCTACAACAACATCCGCATACGCGAAGGAGACCAATGGAAGGCAGCCTTCAAGACAAACCTAGGACTATTCGAACCAATGGTCATGTTCTTCGGTCTCACCAACTCCCCAGCAACCTTCCAGACCATGATGAACCAAATCTTCAAGGAACTCATTGACGGCGGCTACGTTACAGTGTACATGGATGACATCCTCGTGCACACACCCCTAGACTACCCCCTGCACCGCCGCATCACTACCCAAGTCCTGGAAATCCTCCTCAAACACGACCTCTACCTACGACCAGAGAAGTGCCTGTTTGAAGTCACGACGGTGGAATACCTAGGCATCATACTGGAGAAGGACCGCCTCAGAATGGACCCCGTCAAAGTCAAAGCAGTCCTGACATGGCCCACTCCAAGGAATGTCCGAGACGTCTGCGCGTTCATAGGATTCTGCCTCTTCTATCGACGCTGGATCCCCAAGTTTAGTGAAATTGCACGCCCCATGAATGAACTCATGCACAAGGACACCCCATGGGAGTGGACAGCAGAGCGGCAAGCTGCATTCGATGAACTAAAAGACCGGGTAGCTTCAGCACTGGTCCTCAGGCAACCAGACTTCGCCAAACCATTCTACGTGGACACAGATGCATTGCAACATGCCTTAGGAGCAGTCCTGCAGCAAAAGGACGAGCAGGGACACCTCCATCCAGTCGCATTCCACTCGAAAACCTTTGATGCCACCCAACGTAATTGGGATGTCGCAGACCGGGAAGCCTTCGCAGTCCTGGATGCACTGCGCACATGGAGGGCCTACCTAGCAGGGAGCGCACACAAAGTCATCATACGCACGGATCACCGCAACTTACAATACTTCCTGCGACCTCAGAACCTCAATCGCCGCCAGGCCAGGTGGTCACCAGAACTCCAGGAGTACGACTACCAACTGGTGCACGTCCCAGGCAAGCACCACATCCCTGCGGACTTCCTATCACGCCCCCCAGGAGATAAAGGAGAACATGACAATGAAAACATCACCTTATTCCCACCGGAACACGTCGCAACTTTACAATTTGCTGCCTTCCCTGAGGAGGTGGCCAAATGAAGGCAAATCCTCCAAAGATACCATGACCACCCCCTTGCAGGACACCCAGGTATCAAAAATACACTCGCACTGCTGCAAAGACACTATGAAGGGGGGAAGGAACTCGAACAATTCACAAAGGAATATGTGCAGGGATGCGCCAAATGTCAAGAAACCAAAGCACGCACCATGCAGGCAAAGGCAGCCCTCTTTCCAATTGATGTCCCCGCAGAAGAAGGGCCATTCCAAAGCGTTTCCATGGACCTAATCACGGACCTCCCCCTCTCAGCGGGACACAATGCGATCCTCACTATCATAGACCAAGGCTGCTCTAAGGCAGCGCGATTCCTTCCATGCTCGACCACAATCACAGGAGAGGGAGTGGCTGCACTGTACTTCCGCCACATCCCCCCATGGTTCGGACTCCCCAGACGAATCATTTCCGATTGGGACCCCAGATTCACATCACACTTTGCGCGCGCACTGGCCCAAAGCATACATGCCAAACAGAATATTAGCACTGCCTTTCACCCGAGGACAGATGGGCAGAGTGAACGCGCCAATCAACAAGTAGAGCAGTACCTACGCCTCTGGGTTCCAGACCAACAGGACCAATGGGCGTACTACCTCCCCATGGCAGAGTTTGTGTACAACTCCTGGCCGCACGACCACACAAAACTCACCGCACACGAACTCCTCTTTGGCTACCAACCTCAGTGTACGATTGACAATGACCCTACGCACCCACCGGCAGTGCAAGACCGCCTCACACATATCCTAGACGCCAGGAAGTGCGCACAGAGACTTCTGAATGCGCCACCTAAGACAACAGTACCTCGGTTCCAAAAGGGACAAAGGGTCTGGCTAGAAGGACGCCACATCAAAACCTATTATCCCTCTAGTAAGCTGGCGCCCAAACGCTTCGGACCATTCAAAATCACATCTGTCATCTCACCTGTGGCTTACCAACTGGAATTGCCACCATCTTGGATGATTCATAATGTGTTTCATGTGGATCTCCTGACGCCTTACCAAGAAACAGACGCCCATGGACCCAACTACACTCGTCCCCCACCAGATATCATTGAAGGCGCACCAGAATGGGAAGTAGAGCGTATTATGGGGGAGCGCCACTGGGGCAAAAAGCGCGAACACCAATTCCTAATCAAATGGAAGAATTACCCACACGCTGACAATACATGGGAACCAGCCACAGGAGTGCACGCTCCAGACCTAGTCAGGGAATTCCATCAAAGAACCAAGGTGCAGCGAGGCGCTGCGAGACCTAAGAGGGGGGTAATACACAGAGGGGAGGGACTCGCGCACGTCATTTCCACCCTCACAGACCTGAGAGCACGACCAGCCTGGACACGCTGGTCACAGAAACCTCCAAGTAGACTTCGTACGTCGGATCCTTCGTGCACGTCTCCAACAGCATCGTCAGCGGCCGCCAGAAGTCCAGAATTGGTGCCAGACTCGTCGCGCACCTCTGTCTCCTACGCACGCCAAGCAGCATTGTCAGTGTCGCTTCCTCCTACACCAGAATCGGGATCAGAGACATTGCTTGCTGTCATTGCCACGACCAGCTCCAGGAGGAGCCTACCAACGTTCTCGCCCCCCACGCAACTCCCCGACTATCCTCCTACGCAGCTCCCAGATTACCCTAATAGTAAGCTGCTTAGAAACCCAGCCAGGAAGCTGACGCAGGAAGGTTCCTGGCCCAAAATGGCACGCAACAAAACAGCCTATAAAACTGCGAAGAAACACCCCCAATCATTTTCTAACTACCCCCGTCCATTCCTCGCAGCTGTGGCTTCAGTCTACCCTAACATCTTCCGCGCCTCCTCGTCCCCACAGAACTTTAACCCTGCCACTAAGCTCGCTGCTGCTCGCCACCCTCGTCGCCCTCGTCCTGCTTACATGTCTACCTCCTCTACTACGTCCTCCGCGCCCGGTTCCCCCATTTACAAAGGGGACTACAGTGATTTTACTGCCGGCCTAGACCAGCCCATCCCTGCCTTGGAGCCCCTGCCGGGCTCCCCCATGACCGACATTGAGCTCCCTCCCGTTGTTGAACTAGGAGTCCTCGCAGAAAACCCAGACACCACTTCCTACCCCGAGGACTACCAGTACCCTCCCCGTGGCCACTCCACCACCACCCGCGTCCCTGGCCTCCTGCTTATGGACGCCATGGGAGAACCTGTCGCCGAAAACGACGAGGAAGGCCCATCCTTCGCAGTGGACATGCGAGGGGTCACCACAGGGGAAGAGGTTATCCGCCGCCTCAATGCGACGGTGGCGGAGATCATCGACACACTAGAGGATGAAGACCTACGGGACGTTGTTATTGATGCGACCACTGCGTTGCGCGCGCGCATGGAGGGCGACAGTGCCCCAAACACGCCCTCCTGGAATCCTGCTAACATCCCAGATGAGTGGAGCCCCCTTGCAGCCATTGACGTGGAAGGGATCGCCAAAGGGGCCGAAGAGCAGGACCACCCAGAACACCCCTACCATTGCAACCGTCCCACCAGCCCTTACTACTTCCCCACCAAGATCCAGGATGGATCCGGCGCCCTCGTCACCCCCAAGTACATCGCGTTCATGTTCGGGGCCAAGGACCCTGTCGTCCTGGCCACTATGGGCCGGGGCAAGGTCATCTTCACATACCCCCTCTACGCACGCCCAGCAGCAGCACACCACCGCCACCCACTCCCGCGCCTCACGCCCCGACAGGTCGCCATCTTCTCTGATGAAGGAGGAGATACAGGCTCCTTCTGGCATCACGTAGACAATGCCCTCAAAGCCCTAGGGGACCCGTATCTCATTGGTGAGGTGGAACGCTTACGCACCGCAGAGATGGGCATCGAGTCCCACGCCATCGACATCGAGACGGAGAAGCGGCGCGTAACAGAGGCACAACGCCTCCTCAAGTACCATCAGAGGAGGCTACAGTACTACAAAGACCAGCGCGACCAGTCGGTGACGCGCCTCTCCCGGGCAGATGCGTACAACATCATCTTCCCCTACCTTACCAGTGTGCACGCCCCTGCTGACACCCCAGAGGACCAAGTCCTCTCTTACTGCCCCTGCCCCGCACTGCGCGAAGCCCTAGCCAAGGCTGGACGCGGTTACACCCAGCGCCCAGAGCCGTACACCCTCGCCAAACACATCTTCGGGCGGCCTCCCCCTCCAGCGCAGTCCCTTCTCGAACGCATCGACATGGGCACCCCTGCCGCCCATTCAGAGGTGGACAACGAGGCCATGGACGCCTATGACTGGACCGACCAGGGCAGCGACTGAGGACAGTCGCGGACTGTAGGAGAGGGGTGATGTCACGCTCCACCGCGCTCTGTACGCCTTATTTTCTTTTCATTTCTACTACCTACTGCTCTCTGCACTTCGTCTATGGACTGCCGGGCCCCTACGGCCCGTGACTCCGCCTGCGTCCCCTTATCTTGCCTTGTACACTTACCACCCAGTCTGACGGACCGCTGGGACCGGCGCGCACCCACTAGTGCTACATTTGCACGCCTCGGCGCATGCGCGGCCCCAGGACCTACTGACTCATACGATACAGTGACTCCCAATGACTCATACTGACTGTGTACTAGTAGCGGTGTCCTAGGGACACCATGACTCGTCTCGACTCCCTATGAGTCACGTCTCCATGTACTTATATTGCACAGTCTACCTAGGACAGACCTTAAGTCTGTTCTCTTGTAATCTCAGCTCGTGAATCATCTCCTCCTTTCACTTGTGAACCACAGTTCCTCTGGTGAATTGCCAGACTTCGCTCGCCCCTTGTAGAGCTCTAGTATATGCTCAAAGGCAAGGGAAAGCTCTCTCTTAGACGTCACAAGAGTACGCCTGCACGCGACAGGTATACAGATCTCTTGCCTTCAAGGCCGCAGTCACCAGCATCGCCTACGCCCCCTCCATCGCCTGTGGAGGTACGCTCACTTGGTGGGTGTGACACCCAAACAGATGGCCAGTCCGAACGTACCAATCAATGGCTAGAACAGTACCTCCGTATCTATGTCAACCACCAACAGAACAACTGGGCCTCGCTCCTACCAGTCGCCCAATATGTCCACAACGCCTGGCCCAGCAGCACCACCAAAAAAGCACCATTCCAACTCCTCATGGGCCATGTACCACGTGCTCACCAGCCACAAAGATCTGAGAAAATGCCAACGCTCCAAGAACGCCTAGACCGCATCCAAGAAGGCCGGCAATCAGCACAGAACGCCATCACCAACGCCCAGACCCTTATTAGCTCCAGAAAGGGAGCGCGATTTAAGCCATTCGTCCAAGGACAGAAAGTCTGGCTCGAAGGGAAGAATATCCACATCACCCAGCCAAGCGCAAAACTCGCGCAACGACGCTACGGCCCCTTCGCCATCACCAAAGTCCTCTCCCCAGTAGTGTACCAGCTCGCCATCCCCCTACAGTGGAAGCTACACCGCGTACATGACGTCTTCCACGCCAGTCTCCTTACCCCGTATGTAGAAACCACCGAGCATGGCCCAAACTTCACAGAACCGCCTCCTGACATCATAGATGGAGAAGCAGAGTACGAAGTCGAGGCCATTCTAGAATACCGCCAATTTGGAAGAACCAAAAAGCCACAGTACTGAGTCAGATGGAAAGGGTACTCCGCAGCAGAAGACACGTGGGAACCTCGGGCGAACTTGAAACATTCCATGAACCTAGTCCGCCAGTTCCACCGAGATAACCCCGCCGCGATAAGGAGGGCCTATATAAGACACGCCCTAGTCGCACTCAAAGCCCCATCTCCCCCTTTTGCCTTCACCACTCCCAGCTCACCCCCGCCCACTTACTCATCGCCCATGTCCACTGATGGCTCGCCGAAAAACCAACAGTCCCACCTCCAAGTCATCAACATCGCTGCCCCTGCGTCGCCGTCGCTGACGGAGCCCAGGACCGAGGATGACCACTCGCAGTGCCGCCCAGCAACACCCTTCGCCGCCCACATATTCACCATCAGCGACAGCAGCCCCAGCAGCGACAACGACGGAAGTGACCGAGCAAGTGGACTGTCTTCTGGACGAGGTTCTCCTACTCGTGGCAGCACATCAGCCCCCAGCCTTCACTCCGTCCCAGACCTCTCAGACCACCCCCTCAGCTCAGACAACTTCTGTGGAATCTGTAATGCCCCCATCCAGATCGACGACAGTCATGCCACCTGGAGCGCCTCCCCCGTCTCGAGCCTCCCCTCAGCGCCTGCCAACCCCTCAGTACCTGCCGCTTCGCCCCCCCAGAGTGGACTTCATTCGCTCGCACCAGCCGACCCCCGCTTCAGGGGCGCGCCGCCCGTCGGAGCCACCGTCTTTTCTGTACTTCCATCTGCCGACAACGACCTTGCCTGCGCCGTCCACTTTCTGCCGCCGACAGAGGTCCCTTCCCCCTCGTACCCCCAGAGTCGACGTAGCTATGCAGACATCGCCGCCACCCCCGCCAGTCAAGGAAGAGTTGCCACCGCCTCAGCAGCTCCACGCACCCACGGTGATGGCAGCGGAAACCCAGGCCATGGTCAGTCAAGCAACGCGCTCGGCTACGATGGTTATCTCCTGCGATGGCATCGACTTATCGACAACCCAGGTGAGCGGGACAATATCCTTGTCCCTGATCACAACAACAGATTAGTCCCCGCCACCTTCTACGCTCACTTCACCCGCCTCGCCGAGCCCCTCGTCCTGGGACGTCTGACGACGACGTCCCCCATTTATGCTGAGCCCCTCCATGCTAAGCCCCGCCCTGACGCTCACCTCCCAGATATAGACGACTGGGATCTAGCCACGCTGGAGGGCAACCACCAATATCGTCACCATGTGGACCGCCTCGTCGAGAGCCTCAACGACGCCGGCGTTGCCGCCGAAGTCCACCGCTACCGCCACCTTGTCCACAAGCTCCACGCCCAGATCGAGCAGGAATACCACCACCTTCTGGGCACCCCACAGCGCCGTGCTGACTATACCGCCCTCCAGCTAGACCGGGACGCTGACTTAGTACGCCGCCGACACATGCTCAGGGACCAGCTGCATGTCGTCGAGGTGCATCTCCACGACGCAGCCGTCAACTCGCGCATCGGGCCCAAGCTGGACCAGATTCTTGCGCGCCCCATCCTCCCCTCTCTGTCCTACTGGCTGCGGTCCCGCCCCGCCACTCATCAGACCAACGTCGTGGCCCAACTCCCTGTCCACATCCCGCCTCATGTCCACTTCATGCATGAGCACCCTCTCCCCGTCCATGAGCGCATCGTTCACATGCTGCGCCGCAAGCGCCCCTGCCCGCCTGAGTCCTCCCCCGATGCCAACGATGCCGGCCATGCCCTGTCCGGTGAGCCCGCCACCTCTGACTAACAGCGTGGCAGCTGTTCCTTAAGGGAGGGCGTACTGTTACGATCTCCCCTGTGGACTGCGGACCATCTTGATCCTGTGCTTACGACCGTATGCTTACCTTCCTCCTGTACGTGACTCGGCTGCTTACTGTACGATATGACGCCTGTGGAGCGTGCGTGACTCATGTGGAGCGATGCGGCCATCGCTCCACTACTATATTTAGTTCTGGATCTTGGACTGACTCACTACCCTCGTTATGACTCAGGTAGTAGTTAGCACGTGCTCTCATGTAGCTCCCTATATAAGGAGCCCCCTTTGCGCCAGTCAAGCCTTAAGCTTGACTTAGTTTCTTAATCGAGACCCGACCTTGCTTCTCCCCTTGAGCTCGCCGCTTTAAGTCGCCTTCGCTCTGCCTTAGTGCTTATCCAGCACTACTTCGCTTTTACTCTCACGCCCTTCTAAGTCGGCTGCAACGACTTAGCTTTGAACCTTAAAGTCACAAGCGCTCGTGACTTAGCCGTTCTACTCCGAAGAGTCTGTTTTGCTCTTACGTCATCGAGACCACTGGAAGTGTCTCGCTAGAAGGCCACGTGCTCGTCGCCCTCGCACGTGCCCACTCTTGCCGTACGCCTAGTTGCACAAGTCGTGCCCACGGTCCCTCGAACCGTAACACAACCCAGTCGTCGAATGTGACAGGGTGCGGCGATGTCCTCTCCACGATGGCACGTCCTAGTCCTGACTTCAAGCCTTTCTTGAAGATGTAAATGGTCCCTTGGGAGTTGCGCTCCCATCCTGCGGTCTGTGCAAGATGTTCAAAGGAGGAGATGTAGCTGTCAAGATCGTCTCCTTTCATGTTCAGGTTCAGCAGCTGCTGAACTGCATCTTCTTTTCTGGTGGTATCGGTGAATGTGCTCAAGAAGAGCCGCCTAAAGTCCGTCCATAGGTCTTCGTTGTCAGGGTCTGCGCCTTGAGCAATTTGCTCATTTAGTTCTGCGATGCGCGCGCAGACCCAATCGTTTATCTTGGGCCCCTTCATGTAGGTGAGGCACATAAGTATCCTGTTATAGGGTACTCGCATTGCTTTGTGGTTTCGATTGACCATGTAATACAGCGAAAATTCCTGTATGAACATGTCGCTCTTGCTTTGCATGCCGTCGAACATTGTTGGCGCGCTTCCATTGAGGCTCCTGCCCCCATTCTGTGGTGCTGGTGCGGCCGCGGCTGGGGCAGCGGCTGGGGCAGGTCCTGGGGGACCTCCTCCGCCTGGTGCTCCACCGCCTGGTGGCCCTGCTGGTTGTCCTGCGGCGGGCTGTCCTCCGCCGCCTCCACCGCCGCCTCCACCGCCTCCTCCACCACCCCCACCGCTGCCACTGCCACTGGATTGGTAGGCAGGTGGTTGCGTTTGTTGCACAGGGTGCGTCATGGTTGTGGAGATTGTAGCACTTCCAATTTGGAGAGGTGCGGTGAGAGGATTCTGGGCCGGGGGTGCAGTCATTGTTTGCTGGATACTCGTCATACTGCTTGACGCGAATAGGTGTGGTTCTGGTGCTTTAATAAGGAAATCTGGTATTTCCTGTTCTGGTCCTAAGTCTTCTCTGATATTTGAGGTGCTTGGTTCTAAGGAGAGCTCTGATTCGATGTTCGCTCCTAGTCTGATCAAGTCGAAATTGTAATCGACATGCAGCGGTTCTCTGCTGCTTGCTGGTGATTTGGTAGTCGGGGTTCGTTCGTCGTCGGTTGTCGGGTCACTGGTGAGTCTTTCCTCAACAGGGGAAGTTCTAATTTCTCTGAAGCTTGTCTGCGCAAGCAACGTCGATAGTGGTAGTCCTAGACCGAACTTCTTGTGGTCTTCTTCGCTGATTTTCCAGTCATACTTTGTCGTGTACACGTTGCTTGGTTGTGACCAGTAGATGTTATACCAATCGTTGTTGATTAACTCTACTGCGAATTCGTGTGATCTGTATTCGACGAAGTACGCGTTTTGTTTGCTTGCACCGTACTCCTTCCACTGTGCTTTTCCTGCGACACCCGGTGGTAAGTCGCCTGTTGCTCGTTGTGGCACTATAAATGGCCTCCCGTCTGCTGGGAAGTTTACTTGTAATGATGCCGTCGTGAAATAACGCTATGTATTCGACGCGGCCGCTTTAAGGTCCGTAGGGGGAGTCTCAACTTATGTCATGGCTATGAGGGGCCGTGGCTCGAAGTGAGCACGTGATCGTGGGAAGCTCCGAGGTACCCGAGGGGGTCGTGACTCGAAGCACGTGAACGCTTAGCTAAGGCCGAGATGCCCGAGCACTTGGTTCCGGTAGGTCGACCTTAAAGTCTTCGTTTGGACGCTATGCCAAGTTCCGGTAGTTCACGTGACTGTGTGAACTTCTTCTGTAATAGGAAGGCAAGCTTAGATAAGCTTGTCGCGTCCTCCCTAAGTCTGTGTGACGCAAGTGTTATAGCATGCCTTGCCGAGCTTCGATATGCCTATTTAAGGCGGAGCGGTGATAGATGTTACGATCGCGCTACCTTTGCGCACTGACCCAGCCATTACGCGACCTCTGGGACTCGCGGCTGGTTACCTGACAAGACAAGGATGGAATCGGGACCTCCCTGGGAGGCCCTACATTGAATGAAGACTGGCTACACTACAGACATTGGTACGAACATCGATTTGGACTGATTAGGAAGGAGCTCCTAGCCTCATGCTACGAGCGCATGGTTGTGGAACCCACATGGCACCTACAGGTGCAGGAGTGCAGCACATCACCTCGGCACATCACAGCACGCTAAAGGCGTGTTCCCTAGGTCCTAGGGTGTAGTGCAGACGTGTTCCGGCGTGGATGCAGGCCGCGCGTCCTTACGATAACGGTTTCTTAGCTGATTGGACATTTGGACTGACCCTTGACATCATACTATACGCGCGTCCATCAGATTGAACTAGAATGCTGCCGCGCCCTTATGGCGTGTGCTCTGGACTCTTATGACGACATGGGCCCTATGCC
>QLOS01000521.1:0-13747 GCA_003313725.1 Russula sp. MG48 | reverse complement strand
CATCATCCCCGCGGTCACGTGGGAAGGGTCACGTTACCTTTGTGCTCAAGCAACTCGCACTCAGTCACTCGTGTACAGGCACGTGCTCCCGCATCATACTCACGTGACGCGCCTCGCACACAGTCTCATATCGCACAAGTCGTGCTACCGGCCCGTCGAGCCGTAACATAAGTCAAGCTTCCTTCACCGTTGTGGATGGTGCGCCACCACATCAGAACTCACCTGAAAGAAGAATATCCTAGACCACCCACGATCCGCACGTTCCGGATACTAGCCTCCGCCGACGCTGTAGAATTCGTCCCAGGAGCAGCGAAACACAAAACTCATCAAGAAAGACACGCGGGCTTACACGCATACTTCTGCAGAAGCCAGTACTGCCCATATCACGGCACACAGTAAAAGACTATACCTGGTATAGCAAGGAAGCCTGCACACTTCGCAGCAACACTGGAAGTCAACACGTACAACGAATACCTCCGTCGCCTAGGACACCTCTACGAACGAAAATTCGTCCTCGACAGCTGGGGTCAACAGATTGACCAAGCAGCAGACCAACACAAACTCATTTGCCCTGTCACGTGTGTAACACATCCCACAGAACTTCACCGATCCCTCCAGATCGAAGTAATCGTCTTCAATCAAGTTTACAAAGAGTGGCAAGACGAGTTTGTAGCCCTTGAAGCAGCACTCGCCCTCTTACTCCTCATCCAGCGCTCTGGAGAGACAACGCAGGACCCATAGGTACCGAACACCAGCGGAAGTTGATCCTAATCAACTAGCAGAAGCTCTCGCCTGGACTGAAAGACAACTCGCCCGGGCACAAAACGACGTTGAGACCCACGCACGCGTCTGTCAATATACGTGCATAGGAGAATACAGCGACGTCCACGTACTCCTGGACCGCATCCTCCTAGAAATCCACGCATTCGCGCTAGAACTCGAGCACATTGTTAACGCCTACTTCGAAGCAGCAGGCTTTCCCTTGTAAAAGGAAGAGAAGTAACCCTGGAGATAATCAGGGCTGATATCCACGCAGACGCACTCACCAGAGTCCCTGTCAGACACCGGGACGACCTCCCAGACTACGTCAAAGGCGAAGCCTATTGGCGACGCAATCAGCAAGACACTCATTGGTGTTACCACATCCAACTCTACACCGCGGTAGGAGTCGTTGAAAGGCCCATTGAATACATCAACGACGACTGGTACATCCTCAACTACAATCAAGGGAGCTACGTCACCAGTCTCGCAGGACTTCTTGACAGAGAAAACGCCAATGAAACAGGACTAGGCCACAGCTCTCTTAGGCCAGAGTCACCAGACGCAATCGAGGTAGATCCCCCTAGCGCTAGCGCATCCTCCTTCCAAAGCGCAGACGAAGGAGAGGAGCCTACACCAGGACCAAGCCAACAGGTCATCACACCAATAGAAGAGTTCCTCAGCACAGGGCTCCAGGACGTAGCAACGCTACAAGGAAATAATCCGCTTCAACAAGAAACGGGCGCAACCCCGCACCTACTACAAATCACACACGCGGCAACACAGCCAACAGCACCACCACCGATACTCCAGCCACCCAACCCACCAGCAATGGCCGCACCAGCACCCGCCGCAGTGGCAGCACAGACCAATGGACGGCTCAAGGGAAAGGAGCCGACAACCTTCGAAGGTGATCGCGCCAAAAGCGAGAACTTCCTGAGAGAGTTCAGACTCTACAGGATCCTGAACCGCGCTGACGAAAACATGACCAGCCCATACGCTAGAGTGGCGCTCGCCCTGTCCTTCATCAGGGGACCACTCGTAGACGACTGGGGGGACGCGCAGTCTGCCAGCCTTATAGAGAAAACCACGCGCACGGTTAACAGGATCCAGGAAAACGATGAAGCTCTCTGGAACAGCTTTGAGGCTGACTTCAAAAGCCGCTTCACGGATACAGCCAAGGCCCAGAACGCCTACAACAAGCTCATGGCCCTACAAATGCAAAACAATGATATCGATGGGTACATCGCATCATTCAACCACTATGTGCTGTCCTCAAACTGGACAATGGGCGACCAAGGGACCCTAGAGAAGTTCAAAAGAGGACTTCGCTGGGGTATCGCCCTCAGCGTCATGAACCGCGAAAACATCCCTACAACCATCAAAGATTGGCAAGAAGCAGCCAGAAAAGAGGTGCTTAGGCGAGCACAGATCGACGCTGACCTAGGACCAGCACCGCAGCGAGGACGCTTCATTCCGCGCCCCACCTTCTTCAAAACACAGAACAAGCCAGCCTCGAAGCCAAAGAACGATGGCTACGCGCCCATGGACGTGGACGCGGCACAGACAAGTGCGCCGCCCCGCATGGGAGGACCCCTCACTGACGAAGAGCGCCAGCAACTTCGCAAAGAAAACAAGTGCTTCTACTGCAAAGCGGTGGGGCACACGGCAAACAAGTGTCGCAAAAAGCTAGCTGCGAGACCACCACGTGCATCGTGGGTCGCAGAAATACAAAAGGAAGAACTCGCGCCAAGCGACAGCGCGAGCCAAACCAGCTCTCAAACGGCAACCAGCGATGTTGTTACCCAGATACGCTCCATGACCACGGAGGAGCGAAGAGGCATCTATGATACCATACTTACTGAGGATCTGGATTTTTAAAGAAGCTCGATCTATCGGCCTGGGACCAAGCTTCGCACATATGTACCATGTACGTGTCTCATCGAAATAGCGTTAATGTTGATATTCTCTTTTCGAGCACGAATGGGAAGGCCAAGGAAAAAGCCCTCGTAGACAGCGGGGCAACAGACAACTTCATAGACCAGAAGACGGCACGACGACTGCACCTGGTCCCCCGAAGACTAAAAGAACCATGACTGCTCTACAATGTAGACGGCACTGAGAACCGCAGCGGTCGAGTAGTGAGCTACTGCGACCTACTCATATCAAGAAACAAAGACGAAAGCGTACAACGCTTCTACATCGCCAACCTAGGAAGGGACCGCATCATACTGGGTTTCCCATGGCTGCAACATTTCAACCCGCAAATCAACTGGACAAAAGGGCGGATTGGTGGCGAGCCCTTCGCCGCCAAAATTACCAGCAGAAGGGCCCCAGACCCTCCGAAAAACCTAATGAGATACGTGCAGCTGCTAGGGGCCACGCTAAGGACACAACAATGGGAGGAAGGAGACACGCTCGTCCTCAGAATCAACCGCACTAATATAGCGCAGGAATGGGCAATTAAGGCCCATCAGCAGCGCACGGCGCCAACGGCGCAGGATGTACCGCCAGAATACCAGCGACACTGGCGCGTGTTCTCCGAAGAAGAGGCCCAACGATTCCCACCAGCAAGGGAAGACGATCACGCCATCGCCCTAAAGCCTGACGCTCCAACAACCCTAGACTGCAAGGTCTACCCCCTCAACCCGCAGGAAATGCTCGCAGCGGACAAATGGATTCAAGAACACCTGGAAAAGGGGTACATTCAGCTGTCAAAGTCACCTTACGCAGCACCCTTCTTCTTCATCAAAAAGAAGGACGGGTCCCTACGACCAGTACAAGACTACCGCATGCTCAACAGCTGGACTATCCGGGATGTCTACCCACTCCCAGATATCTCCGTACTAACTAGGAACCTCGAGGGCCAAGCCCTGTTCACCAAGTTTGACATCCAGTGGGGGTACCACAATGTTCGCATCAAGGAAGGAGACCAATGGAAGGCGGCATTCAAAATGCCGCAAGGCCTTTTCGAACCAAAGGTGATGCTCTTTGGGCAGTGCAACGCCCCAAGCACCTTTCAGCGAGTCATGGATCGACTCCTGCGACCCCTGAAGCTGAAGTACCCAAGAATGGTATTCATCTATATGGACGACATTCTCATCGCGACCCCCCTCGACCTCAAACTACACAGACGCATAGTGCACGAGCTCCTGGACCTCTTCGAGGCAGAGTCATTCTTCCTTAAGCCACAGAAGTGCCTATTCGAACAAAGGCGCGTCGAATACTTGGGGCTCATCATTGACGGCGAATCGCTTCGCATAGAGTCCAGCAAGCTCACAGGAATCAGGGAATGGCCCAGGGTCCTCAAAAGCGTCAAGGAGCTGCGGTCGACGTTAGGGGTACTAGGTTACCAGCGACCATTCATGCCAGGGTTTGCAGAGATCGCCAGACCTCTCACCAACCTCCTCAAGAAAGGCGTGCCTTTCGTCTGGACCAACGAATGCACGAACGCGGTAGACAAACTGATCAATATTGTCACCAGTGATCCAGTCCTCTGGCAACCCAGCCCAGCACGCCCCTACGAGCTAGAAGTGGACGCGTCTCAGAACGCGACAGGCGCCATCCTATACCAATGCGACGCCCAGGGCAGACGACGCCCAGTGGGCTACGACTCAAAAACCTTCACAGCCGCAGAGCGCAACTATCCCATATGGGACCGCGAGTTCCTCGCCATTGTACACGGCCTGGAACACTGGCGCCATCTCCTTATGGGCGCACAACACCAGGTGGTGGTCGTCACAGACCACAAGAACCTCCAATATTATCGCTCACCACAGAAAATTAATAGGCGCATCGCACGCTACATACTGACCCTCGGAGACTACGATGTCACCCTAGTCCACCGTCCTGGTGCAAGTAACAGGGCTGACGCCCTGTCCCGATGACCAGACTTCAACAACGCCAGCTCTGACAACGAGGAAGTCATCGCACTCCCAGAACAGCTCTTCACTAACGCCGTGGAGGCCGTGGATATGGAAGACGATGTCATCAGCAAACAGAAAGACCACGAGACCACTCTTACATCAGCAAAAGCTCAAAAAAACTTAAACCAACTTGATGGCACTTAAGGTTGCTTATCATGACTTGACAACATTTCTAAGTAGCATTAAGCTCTAAGCCCATTAAGCAAAACTACTTGATATAAGCCAAGTCTCACCATGAATTTGACTTGAAATTGACTTACTCAGCTTATTGTCAAGCTTATTCCAGACTTGGATTAAGCACTAGACTTGGACTAAGCAAAATCTAAGTAATATTATTATTATTAAGTCAGTCTCAATCAGTCTCAAGCCATTGTTTAAGCAGTTTTAAATGTTGAAGTAAGTGGCTCAAGGAATTCAAAAGGTGTTAAAGCATATATTCATGGCAAGTAAAGAATGTACTAAGTGTTACAAGTGGTCCCTAAGTAGCCTAAGTAGTAGTTGAGCCACCCCCTGCTAGGTGACAGCACTAGTGCAGCAGCAGCAGCAATGGTCAAGGTCCAGGTCCAGTAATGCTGCTGGCACAGCAGCAGTCATAGCGACGCTGGCACACCAGCAGCTGCGGTGATGCTGGCGTGACAGTGGTCACGGCGGCGGTCATGGCGGTGGACGGTGCAGCAGTGGCTGCGGTGGCGCTGCTGGCACAGGGGCGGCGGCCGTGATGACGTGGTATGGCAGCAGTTGCGGCAGCAGGACTGGCCCAGCAGCAGCCACAGTGGCAATGCTGGCTTGGCAGTGGTGGGCACGATAGCGGCTGTGGCGGTGGTGGAAATGCAGGTGCAATGACGCTGCTGGCATGGGTGCAGGGACACAGCTGGCGTGGCAGCGGTGACGGTGTAGGTGTGGCAGTGGCTGTGGTGATGCTGCTGGCACGGCAGTGGTGGCGGT
This sequence comes from Russula sp. MG48, assembly GCA_003313725.1. Taxonomy (NCBI): domain Eukaryota; kingdom Fungi; phylum Basidiomycota; class Agaricomycetes; order Russulales; family Russulaceae; genus Russula; species Russula sp. MG48. Next base: position 8,117 of record QLOS01000521.1, on the reverse strand, counting down.
GACGGTGACGGTGATGGTGGGTGTGCTGGCAACAGCAGTGGTCGCAGTCGCAGTGCTGGTGCGACAGCGGCAGCACCAATGGTCCAGGTGCAGGTGCAGTAACGCTGCTGACGTGGCAGCGACCACAGTGATGGCGCTGGCATGACCATGGTGACGGTGTTGGCGTAGCGGGGCACGGTGATGCTGCTGGCATGGCAGCGGTCATGTTGACTGCACTGGTGTGGCAGCGGTGATGATGCAGGAGTGGCAGCGGCCACAGTGACGCTGCTGGTACAGCAGTGGTTGCGGTGACACTGTTGGCGCAGCAGCAGCCGTGGTGATGACGCTGGCATGGCCGCATCCCAAATGGGATGGGGTCGGGCTGGAGGTGGGGGTGGTAAAGCTATGAAAATAAAAAGCATATCAGTAGGGAAGATATGGATGAAACAAGAAAAAAAAAGAAAAAAAGACATGCCACAGCTCGCACTTGTGAGGTGGTGGCAGTGATGTGGTGAAACGTTGACAGAGGAAAAAAATCCCCCACCCCATGTTCGCAAGCAAGGGGGATGCTGGAGGTGATGTGGTGGTGGCGGGGTGTAGGAAAGAAGCCACCCCCAACTCGCACTTGCAAGCAAGGGGGGGTGGTGATGTGATGCAGCAGCAAAAAATCGTCATATAAAACCACCCAGGCTTGCATTTGTGAGTGAGGGGGGGTTATCGACATGGCGGCAGAGCGCCATGTACCTGCAAGGTGGTTGTCAGTTAGGAATGATACAAAAGAAAGAAAAAAAAAAGCCCTGAGAGGGCCCTAGTAGGATTGCGAGGGGTGAACATTGAATGTTGAAAAGTTCTAAGTCGTTGAAAAAGTTCCAAGTCAACTTCTCACGCTGTCACACTAGCAAGCATACATGTCACGTTGTGACATGACCGATCACTGTGACCAACTTGAACCACACTTTTTTTGTAAGTTGGTTGTTACTATCACTAACTCTTTGGTTGTCTTTAGGTATCACTAGTGCAAGTGCACAGATAGGGAAGGTGAGTAAGGTAATTAGTATTTAGATGCTGACTATGTGTTCCAGGTAGTGCACAGGATACCCCACACACCTCAAGCTCAACCTCGCATTTGGGATGCGGCCACGCCAGTGCCATCACCACCGCCACAGCCATGTAGCATTGTCACCATGACCGCTGCAGTGCCAGCAGCAGCACCACAGCTGCTGCAGTGCCAGCAGCAGCACCACAGCTGCTGCGATGCCCGCACTGTCACCGCTGCTGCACCAGCAGTGTCACCACCCGGACCATCGCCACTTCTGCATCACCACGGCCGTGCCACGCCAGCGCCGTCACCTCTACCACACAGTGCCATCACCATGACCGCTACCATGCCAGCAGCGTCTGCACCCACAGCGTCCCTGCGCCCACCCCAGCACCATGGCGGCAGCGGCGGCAGCTGCCACATCAGCGCCATCACCACTGCTGCTGCCACGCCACACCATTACCGCGGCTGTGCAAGCACAGTCACTACAACCATGCCAGTGCCATCCCCACCGCCGCTGCCACACCAGCACTGTCTCCACACCCGCACCCACACCATCGCCACACCAGCAGTGTCACCAAGACCTCTGCCATACCATGTCACCACGACCACTGCCACACCACCACTGTGCTAGCAGCGTCACTGTGGCCATTGCCACACCAGGCCATTGTGGCGACCACTGCTGTATTACATCACCACAGCAACTGCCACGCCAGCGCTGCCACCATGCCAGCAGTGCCACCGCGGCCACTGCTGCGCCAGTCCCGCCACCATACCACGTCACCACGGCTGCTGCCACCCTGCCAGCAGTGCCACCGCGGCTGCTGCTGCACCAGTCCTGCCGCCATACTGCATCACCATGGCTGCTGCCACACCAGTGCCACCACCCTGCCAGCAGCACCACCGTGGCCTCTGCTGCACCAGTCCCGCCGCCATACCATGTCACCATGGCCGCTGCCACGCCAGCGTCACCACCGTGCTGGCAGTGTCGCTGCTGCCGCTGCCACAACTGCTGCCATCCGTGCCAGTAGCGTCACTGGCCACTGCTGCACAGGCAGCATCACCGCACCTGCACTGTCACTGCGGCGTGGCCATGGCAGCAACATAGCTGTAGGAGGTGGCATGGTGCTGAGTGCACCCACACACCCTGAGCAAGCCCCTGTTGCACAGCAGCAAGCAATAGCTTGATGTCTGGAGAGCAGGGGCTTTTGATGGAGTGAGGGTGACATGCATAACACATCTTGGCTTGTCTGTTCAGCCACTTTTGGGACTTGGTTTACTTGACAGCACCCTTGGCTTGGACTACTTGGCACACTTGCTATATGTACTTGAATGCTTTCATTGCTTTGCTTTGCTTGGTGGTCTTGTCTTATATCTTGCTATGCTTACTCTGTTGGATGCTCTTTTCAGACTTGTTTCACTTGACAGCACCATGCACTTGCCTTGGCTTGGTGCATTTACTTGGATACTTACTCTGCTTGGTGGTCTTGTCTATGTCTTACTATGCTTACTTTTCTGGGTGCTCTTATTGATGAACTCACCAAGTGAAGAATAAGTGACTTAGCTTACTTGGTGGGCTTTTAAGAGAAATAAGGTAACTAAGTCTACTAAGTTTTTTGTGCATTTCACTGATGTACCCTCCAAAACCCTTACCCCTACTTAAGGGTAAGGGTTTTCAGGGGTAGGGGTAAGGGTAGCTAAAAAAAACCCCAGGGTTACCCCTGCCATTCACTACATATAGAGTGCAGCTGAGGCCACAACAGGTCTTCAGGACAACAAATACTAATTATAATCAATATATGAACCAGCTCTGCAAGACCAAACCAATTTAGATAATCTGCTGTTACTTTTGCCAGGTATTTGCTATTGTGCTTCTATGTTAAGCTTATAATTACCATGGGTAAATAAAAACAAAATGGAGGAAGTATAATCCCACCAGATGAACTCAAGAATTGCACAATATATAATACCTTTCTCATACCAGACAACTACAATACCAAGAAAGGATGCTATAATAGGTGTGGTCCATCCATCCATAACAAGATGGATTGTGTTGTTACATGCCTAAGAATGAACTCAGTTTCATACTTTTATACCCCATAGTGATGTGGAAGCTTGCCCAGAAATAATCATGAACATGCCTTGACATGTCCAGGTGGATAGCTTGGATGTCCCTACTGACTGTTGCAGGATGTGGAAGCTTTGTTCTGGGGCAAAGCATATTGACTTCAGCTTGATAATCCCCATCTAACACTGAGTTGAATGGGTAGTGTTTAAAAGTCTGGTCCAGTCCAGTTTTTTTACCCTTTTTGGGAATAACTGGAACTGGAACTGGTTCACATATTCTCAAATTGATCACAAAAACCAGACTGGACCACCTAGGACTGGTTAAACTTGGTTCAGTCCAGGTTCAATAACTGGTCTACACCAGTTCAGACTGCAGCTGGTTCAGGACCAGTTGGAACCAACATGAGACCAGTCAAAACCAACACATAGGTAATTAAAATGCCCCTGCACACAGCTCACATTTACAAATAAGGGTCTCAGTGTTCTAATCAAGTCTATTAGTCTATAAAATAGCTATAAATCCCCCCCACAGCTCACAAACCAAGCAAGGGGGGGTCTTGATGTACTTAACAAAACAAATTAAATCCATTAAAATCTACTCTAACTATCTATGCATCCCAACCCTGCTTGCATTTGCAAGCAAGGGGTGTTGGTGGTGATGTGGCAGCACACTGCATGTTGTCGTTGCACTGTCCACACTGCTCATCACTGTTGTGTTGTCCATCATTGTCACACTGCTTGTCGCTGTTGCACTGCTCATTGTTGTCACTCTATTCATGTTGTGATGCAGCTTGTCATTGCAGTGCAGCTCATCATTGTCACACTTCTTGTCATTGAGGCACTGCTCATTGTTGTGGTCCTGCTCATTGTCATGGTGCTGCTCATCATTGTGGTGCTGCCTGTCATTGTGGTGCTGCTCATCATCAGGGCACTGCTTGTCATTGTGGTACTGTTCATCATCACAGTACTGTTCATCATTGTGGTACTGTTCATCGTTGTGGTGCTGTTCATCATTGCAGTGCTGCTTGTCATAGTGCACATCATCATGGTGCAGAGAGAAGTGAACCTCCCACTCATGTTTGGGGTGAGGGAGGGAGTGGTGTGCCCAGAACCAGAGAGAAACCCCCTCCCACTCACATTTGGGGCAAGGGAGGAGGTGGCATGCCCAGAACAAGAGTCCTGCTCACTCCCATTTTGGGAGAGAGTGGCATTCACTGCTGTTGCCCAGATTAAGAGAGACAGCCTCCCACTTGCATTTGAGGCAAGGGAGAGGGTGGTGTTGGCCATTGTTGCCAAGAACAAGAGAAAACCTTCCACTTACATTTGGGGTGAGGGAGGGGTAACTGTTGGTTATCATTAGTTGTTGCCATGAGAGGTGAGTGGACACAAAAATAGTGTAAGGACATACAAACAAATGTGTCACTTCATCTGTCACAGCACGCAAACATGACCAAATGGTCTGTGTGTGCCCCCCAAGGTATATAAACCCCTGCCTCCTTTGCTCTGAATTCCCTTGCTTGGGCATTTGCCCATTCTGTTATTTAGTTTTAGTAGAATAAATCAATAAATTTATTAAGAAGTACTTTGATATTGATTTGATATAAGTATGGGCTGAAAACTGGTTAATACCAGTTAGAACCAGTTTTTTGCCGATTATCATAAATGTTCAAAAATAAGTCAACCAGTAACTGGACTGAGCTATAACTGGGCTGAACTGTAACTGATGGTCTGGTTACTTTCAGTTGGAGTTCAGTCCAGTTGCTGGTTATTTTCCAGTCCATAGGACTGAACCTTCAAACACTATGAATGGGTGGTGATTCTTTGTGCAATGTAGGGCAATGAGGGCACAATGTGCTGCCTCTGAATATGGGATTATGTCAGTGGCAGCTGCCTGGGCACCAGGTTTATTCCCACCCTGGTGTTCAAAACATTGGGTAATTCCACTCTGTAAATTACTTGTTCCTTCACTTGTTTTCTTACAGGGCCAAAAATGTGGTTTATGGTTCACACAGTGTGTCTTACAAGTGAATACAAATAGTAGTTCTTGTGGTGTTCCATTGGGTAAGATTGTGTTGTAAGGTAATGTCAAAATGCATATATGCATCAGAACACCAGGTAGCCTGTGTAGCAACTATTCAAAAGTTCTAGACAGTCCTAGCCAGAGTTCGGTGTGAAAACTCACCAATAATCTCCTCATCTGTTAGTTCCTAGACATTAACATCACTCTGGGAACAAATGGCTGGTGCTGCATTCCTCTGGCATCAATGGATGGGAGAGACAATCACAGCAGGAGAGTCATTCTCAGGCTCCAAATCTGTAGCCCCAGGGGTAGTAAATGAAGATGCAGTAGTTGCAGGGGTAGTTCCATGGCTTGCTGGTGTCACTGTTCACCTTGGAGGCATACTATGTGAAGGGCACAGAGCAACCAATGATAGAATCGATGCTAATCAATTAGGGCTCCACACCATCCATATACAGACATGCCTATCAAATATGGCAAACCACTGTGTAGCACATCAATGCCCACAAGGCCATGTGAATCCAGATTGTGCTCAGAGTTGAGAGGATGTGTTATGCCTGGGATGTGCATGCACCCACCTTTTGATGTTGGTGTTGGCTAGTGACTTGCCATGTTGTGCATGGATGTGAGCAGTTGCTTATAGCATGCTCATCCCACCTAAGGTCATGGACTCATGGCCAGTAGCACCCCCCCCCACCACTGTGAGCCAGTGCTCACATGGCAAAAGGGGGGGTGCTAGATCAAGCCAGTCACTCCAGTGTCAATGATGATGAGTGCCAAGTCAACAGCCAGTGCCTGCACAAGCTGTGCTGTTGCTTTGTTGACATGCTGCATGCCCAGCTCATGTGTGGCACCTGTAGCAGTAGGGGAGATGTGGCAGGTGTGGTGGCATGAGGGATGCCCAGGTTGATGGGGAGAGTGGCGGTGGAGGCCTGTGGGCATAGTAACCAGGTGCTGGTGCTGGTGCTGGTGGGGACAGGGGTGGAGAGGAGATCTGGGCCCCACAGATGTGTATGATGCCTGCACCATGAGAGATGCCTGGGGTGACAGGGAAGCACAGCGGGCAAAGGCCTGTGGGCATCGGTAGCTGTGTGCTGGTGCCAGTGGTAGATGAGGCATCAAGAACAGGGCAGAGAGGGGACCTGGGACCCTGTGTGTGCAATGCCTGTGCCTTCACACATCTCCTCAAGTCCATGGCTGTGAAGTTATTGAGGCAGTGGATGCATGCAATGGCAGATGTCATATGTTGCCAGTCGTAGACTTGTAGGTGGCCACACTGGGGCAGGTAGGAGCATGGGCTGTGGATGCAAAGACCCCCAGGGTGCAGGGCTGTTTCACCAATGAGCAGTAGTGGCAGGAGTGGCAAAGGTAGTGGTGGCAAGAGCGATGTTATGGCCAATCATGCCAGTGCTAGAGTGCATGTTTGAAAACCTAGAAAACAAGAAAAAAAAAGCATTTATAGTTCCTTAAAAGAACAAATACTTGGCTTACACTTGGGGGTTCCCTGAGCCAGAGCAACAAAGTTGATGCCAGAGTGTTGAATGAGCCTGTGATGTGGTGGCAACCTGCTATGTATGCCCATTGTGTTTAGAATCAGTGGACTTTGAATAATTAGTAATATTTATATAGATATATACAGATATATCTGTTATCTGCAGATATCCATATTAAATTATCCATATTTGGGTTAATCTGTGCAGATGCATTATCCATGGATACACATCCAGATTAGGTAAATCCATGTCAGTCCCTAAGCCAAGTCTCACCATGAATTTGACTCAAGATTGACTTACTCAGCTTATCTTCAAGCTTATTCCAGACTTGGACTAAGCACTGAACTTGAACTAAGCAAAAATCTAAGTAATATTTTAAGTCAGTCTCAATTAGTCTCAAGCCATAGTCTAAGCAGTTTTAAAAGTTGAAGTAACATCTGCAAACTATACATCAGCTACAGTAGACTACAGGAGCACTGTACAGTGACCCATAGTGCCATAGTGGCCATAGTGAAGGGTATGTTCTGAGCAGTGCTCCATAGTTGGGTCCTTACTATGGAGTGCTGTGGAGAACTATGGAGTGCTATGGAGCACTATGGAGAACTATGGTGTGCTGTGGAGCACTGTGGAGCACTATGGAGAACTATGGTGTGCTATGGAGCACTATGGAGCACTATGGTGTGCTGTGAAGCACTGTGGAGCACTGTGGAGTACTATGGAGCAGTCCAGGAGGACCATGCAGGGTTCATCATGGCCCAGGTACCATACCCATACCCACACTCATCTTCATTCAAAGCAAATCAAAAACTAGTTTATTGGTTCTTAGAGATAAATATACACTAGTAATGTAAACTACACTATAGAATAACCTCCAAGCCTGCTAGACTGGTGTCACCATCACCATCACCATGTCACCATTGCCATCCCCATCACTGTGTCATTGTGATTGCCATGTCACAGTCACAGTGGTCATGGTGTTATGGTTGCAGTTGTCGCCATTAACACTATATGATAATAAAAATAAAAACATACCAGTTGGCTCAGGAGGCATTCACCTCCTGAGTGTGTTGACCCCAAGCAATGTCCATGGCAGGTGGAGGAGGAGGAGGTGGTAGTGATAGTCACACGGTCGCACGGCGAGTGTAGCCGGTACAAGGAGGTTCACCCCCTGTGAGACAGCACTGGCGCGGGGGCAGTGGTGCTGCTGCTAGCACGGCTGTGGCAGCGGCACTAGCGCAGGCGCATCCCGGACGTGACAAGGTTGGGCTGGAGGTGGAGGTGGCAAAGCTATAAAGAAATAGGAAAGGTGCATTAGTAGTATGAATGGAAAAAAACAAAACAAAACAAAACAAAACAAAAAGCCATGCCTACAGCTTGCACTTGTGTGCGAGGGGGGGAGGGTGGCAGTGACGTGGCAGCGAGCATCGTCCCGGATGCAATGAGGTCAGGCTGGAGGTGGAGGTGGCAAAGCTATAAAGAAATAGGAAAGGTGCATTAGTAGTATGAACAGAAAAAAGAA
>QLOS01000515.1:25851-56571 GCA_003313725.1 Russula sp. MG48 | reverse complement strand
AACGCACTGAACTCGACCGACGATTCCTCGCCCTCTTCATACGAAGCCAGATCCATGGGATGTCATGCCCACGACTCTGCAGTCGATCCCGAGCCATCTACCAACCAAATAACGAACACCGACGACTGGTGGATGATTGGTATCAATGGTGACGCGACTCAGACGCGTTCGTACGCCGAGTACTCGACACCATCCGATGTCGGGTCTATACAACTTGAATCACCGACCCCCGCACCTTCCTCCCACTTCATAGTCCACACCCCACAGTCAGCATCTGTCCAGTGTCATGCCTTGGGTCGACGGACCCAGGTGACGCAGGCACCGCTGTTCACAGTCATCCCGTTAACACTTCCCCAGCCTACAACCGACAACCGAGAAGAATCCCCCACGCCCACGCTTAGTGAAGAAAAGAGGGTAGCACGCCTCGCTGCCAACAAGAGACGCCGGGAACGATACGCCCAGCGACGAAAAGAAGTGAAGGCCCAACAAAGACGCACCACCCAACCGCCATCCATCCCCATCATCGATCCCTATTTGGGACGACCCCTCGAACGAACGGACGTCGAATGGCAGTCCCGCAGTCACCAGGACGCGCGCGAGCACGTGGAGCACCGCGGGCAACGCATCCTCAACCTGACCACACTCACCATCATCCATCACGCCGCATGCCCACGTACTTGCCAACCAGAGTGGAACCAAGAGCACTATATCCTGAAGTACCTCTGGGACTTCGAAAACTGGGCCACAATCATGTACCGCGACGTAGCCGATGACCCAGTGCTACTGAGGGGCACCAATCCCTTCAACTGCCACTAGACCCTGCCTCGTGACCGACCCAGCTTGATTACGATACGATCTCGACCCCTGACTGGACTGCTTTGAATCCCCGACTGTGTACTATACAAAAGAACGAGCTAACATGCACCTCAGTCGTTAAAAGAACCTATGTCCTCCCCTGATGACTCCGCTCACTCCTCGATCCTCGCCTTTTCGCCCCTCTCGCTGTCCCCTGAACCTGACCCACGTATCCATGACACCACTCAGTTGACACGACGCCTCGCCACGCCATACTACCCCCGACGACGACGCTCACGACCCACAAATAACAGAATCAACCTTGAGCGTCGCGTGCAGCATCTTACCCACGAAATAGCCGAGACGGGTACACGGGCAGCCCAAGCCCGCAACGAGTTCGAGCGACGATTTCGCATGACGAGAGACCACTACATCACAACCATCAGCATCCCTGAGGAGGACACGACTATGACAGATGCCTGGTGAAGCCGGGACGTCTTCAGACCTGACAGAGGGGCAGTGTTACGCTTTTTCACCATTATCCCATACATGACCCCTTGCCCGTCTCGAACCCATGACTCCAGTAGCAGTTTGACTCACGTGACTCGATAGGAAGACCGTTCCCGCGACTCCTGACGATATAAGGTAGCCTAGACTGTAGCAGCGTCTCTAGGCTTGTTCTCTTGTACCAATACCGAGCTACGCTCTGGCCCTTGGTGGCTATCGTATTCCCCTCTCACCTTGTGAACCCCCAGATCCTCAGGCCGATTGCCTGACTTTGAACTCCCCTGCATTGAACCCTTGACTTGGGATTGTGCGCCTACGGGGACCGCCACTGCCTGCGTCCCTAGTCTCGAGGGACTGGCAGCACCTGAGCCCAGATCAGGACTCAGCGACATCGACATCGACATCGATACGCTCAGAGCTCGAGCGTAACAAAAGCAGAGTAGTGCTGAGCGAGCACTAAGGCAAGAGGATGATGGGAGGTGACTTAGAGCAGCAAGCTCAAGTGAACAAGCAAGGTCAAGTCTTGATTACGAAACTAAGTCAAGCTTAGGGCTTGACTGGTGCAAAGGGGGCTCCTTATATAGGGAGCTACAAGAGGGCATGTGCTAACTACTACCTGAGTCATAATGAGGGTAGTGAGTCAGTCCAAGATCCAAAGCTAAATATAGTAGTGGAGCGATGGCCACATCACTCCACATGAGTCACACATGCTCCACAGGTGTCATATCGTACAGTAAGCAGCTAGGAGTCAGGTTGAGTCACAGATGAAGTAGGGGTAAGCATAAGTGTGTAATCAACCAGGCTAAATGGTCCATGTAGTCTGTAAGGGGGATCATAACAGTACGCCCTCCCCTAAGGAACAGCTGCCACGCTGTTAGTCAGAGGTGGCCAGCTCACCAGACAGGGCACGACCGGTGTCATTGGCATTGGGGGAGGACTCAGGCAGGGTGGGGCGCTTGTGGCACATCATGTGGACAATGTGCTCTCAGATGGGTAGGGGACATTGCTGCATGAAATGGACGTGAGGCGGGATGTGGATGGGCAGCTGGGTGACAATGTCAGTCTGGTGAGTAGCTGGGTGGCCACGCAGCCAGTAGGACATGGAGGGGAGGATAGGGCATGCAAGGATCTGGTCCAGCTTGGGCCCAATGTGCGAGTTGACAGCTGCATTGTGGAGACACACTTTGACACCACACAGCTCATCCCTGAGTGCATGGCAGTGGCGCACTAAGTCAGCATCCCTATCGAGCTGGAGGGTGGTGTAGTCGGCATGGCGCTGAGGGGTGCCCAGGAGATGGTGGTACTCCTGCTTGATCTGGTGGTGAAGTTTGTGGACAATGGTGCAGTAGTGGTGGACCTCCATGACAATGCCGGCATCGTTGAGGCCTTTGAGGAGGCAGTCCATGTGGTGGCAGAACTGGTGATTGCCCTCCAGGGTGGTCATGTCCCAGTCATCTACATCTGGGAGGTGAGCATCAGGGTGGGGCTTAGCATGGAGGGGCTCAGCATAGATGGGGGACGTCGTTGTCAGATGCCCCAGGATGAGAGGCTCGGCAAGGCAGGTGAAGTGGGCATAGAAGGTGGTGGGGACTAGTCTGTTGTTGTGATTGGGGACAAGGATATTGTCCCGCTCACCTGCATTGTCAACAAGTCGATTCCATTGCAGGAGATAACCATTGTAGCTGAGCACATTGCCCAACTGACCATGGCCTGGGTTTCCGCCACTGGCCCACTGATACTGTGGGCGCGTGGATCTGTAGAGGTGGTGGCGATTCCTCCTTGATTGGTGGGGGTGGTGGCAACATTTGCGTAGCTGTGTCAGCTAGAGTATGAGGGGGCAGGGATGCCTGCTGGTGGCAGAAAGCTGATGGCGCAGGCAAGGTCGTTGTTGGCAGATGGAAGTATGGAAAAGACAGTGGCTTTTTGATGGGTGGCGTGGCCCTGAAGCAGGGGTTGGCTGGTGCAAGTGAATGAAGTCCACCCTGGGTGGTCGGAGCAGCAGATACTGGGGGGTTGGCAGGCACTGAGGGGAGGCTTGAGATGGGGGAGGCACTCCAGGTAGCATGGCTGTCGTCGATCTGGACTGGGGCATTGCAGACTCCACAGAAGTTGTCTGAGCTGAGTGGGTGGTCCAAGAGGTCTGGGGCAGAGTGGAGGCTGGGGGTGGATGTGCTGCCATGAGCAGGTGTTAGGCTCACTGGGGCCTGGCGCCTGATGAGGCTGACGCTGCGTCTCACTTGACTTCAACCTTGGTGGTGTCCCAAGGTTCTTAAGGCGATAAGATAACAGATGGTCCACACTATCGTTAGATAAGTGAGGATCAGGGCAAGAAGTAAGGCGATCTTGAAGTAAGACAGTTCAATCTTGAGGTAGATGAGATAAGATTGCAGTTTGACTTCCGAGGGTGCTGAGTGGCGACTCGATTGTGAGCTTGGTCTTAGATCGGACGGATGAGGCTGCAAAGACAAGTCAAATAATTGTGAGATCTTCAGCAAGAAGATCCCGAGCGCAGTCTACAGTGATTGTATGGAATCAAGCCAAAACTGAGGGATCAGTCCTCAGTTTGGCCCTCCTATTTATACATGAACGGACCCATGTGGGTCCCGCAGTCATCAGTCACAGTCCAGTAGTCATAACAAGCCCTTGGGGTAAGTACATGTAAACGAGGTGCAGTAATAGCCGGTCGGTAATGGTAGTGGGTCAGGAAGTGACAGGGTGACATCACATCACACCACTGCCTGTTCTGTCCAGGACTCTGGGCCGGAAGTGGTGTGCGTGTGACACACCCTGTACTGGAATATGAGTCGCCTAACGTAAAATTGTACCTGCCACTTTTTGTCCCTACACCAGGCCAGCATGCGTGACAGCAGGAGAATCTCCTCCAGAATCTGGTCCACTTGCTCCATTGCTGTCGTTGTCACTGGAGCTGCTGTCACTGATGGCAAATATGCAGGCAGTGAAGGGGGTTGCTGGTTGGTGCTGCATGTGGTCATCCTGCATAGTGGCTGGCGATGGCGGTGTGGGGATGGCAGCAACTTCTTCAATAGTGAGCTGTTGGTCTTTCAGCGAGCCATGCATTGACATAGGCGAAGAGTAAGCAGGTGGGGGTGAATTAGGAGTAGTGGAAGCGAGAGAGGGGGATGGCGACTTGGGGATAGCCAGGGCATGTCTTATATAGGCCTGTCTTATCACTGTGGGGTTTTCTTGGTGGAACTGGCAGACTAAGTTCATGGAGTGCTTTAAATTTGCCCAAGGTTCCCACGTGTCTTCTGCTGTGGAGTATCCTTTCCATCTGACTCAATACTGCGGTTGCTTTGTTCTCCCGAATTGGCGGTATTCTAGAATGGCCTTGACTTTGTACTCTGCTTCTCCATCAATGACGTCAGGAGGCAGTTTTGTGAAGTTCAGGCCATGCTCTTTGGTTTCTAGGTATGGGGTGAGGAGGCTGGCATGGAAAATGTCATGGATGCAGCGTAGTTTCCACTGTGGGGGAATGGTGAGCTGGTACACTACTGGGGAGAGGACTCTGGTGATTGCGAAGGGACTGTATCGTCTCTGAGCTAGTTTTGCACTTGGCTGTGTGACATGAATGTGCTTCCCTTCGAGCCAGACTTTCTGTCCTTGGGCAAATGGCTTAAATCACACTCCCTTCCTGGAGCTGATGAGGGTCTGGGCATTGGTAATGGCGGTCTGTGCTGATTGCCGACTTTCTTGGATGTGGTCCAGGCATTCTTGGAGCATTGGCATTTTCTTGGATCTTTGTGGCTGGTGGGCACATGGCACATGGCCCATGAGGAGCTGGAATGGGGCTTGTTTGGTGGTGCTGCTGGGCCAGGTGTTGTGGACATATTGGGCAAATGGGTAGGAGCAAGGCCCAGTTGTTCTGCTGGTGGTTGATGTAGATTTGCAGGTACTGTTCTAGCCATTGATTGGTGTGCTCAGACTGACCATCTGTCTGGGGGTGGTAGGCGGTGCTGATGTTCTGGTCTATGCCCAGGGATCTACACAGTTCCCTGGGGAAGTGTGAAGCAAAGTGTGTTCCCCTATTGCTGATAATCCTTTGGGGAATGCCATAATGGGGAAAGATGTGCTTTGCATAAAGCGTGGCAATTTCTGGTGCAGTCATGGCTAGTGTTCAAGGGTCCAGTTACCCTAACCGGAAAATAACCAGTAACCGGACCAAACCTAACCGCTGATGATCGGACCATTGGTCACAGTTATCTGGTTTTCTGGTTCCATCGGTCACCAGTCACAGCATTTTTCCACAACTTACATGACTGCTCATAACTGATCACAACCAGTCATGACCGGTCATCCTATAGGTTGTAGACCTGGTGCTGTCCCGCACGCTAGCCTGGTGCAGGGACAAAAAGTGGCAGGTACAATTTTACGTTAGAAGGCTCATATTCCAGTACAGGGTGCGTCACACACACACCACTTCCGGCCCAGAGTCCTGGACAGAACGGGCGGTGGTGTGATGTGATGTCACCCTGTCACTTCCTGACCCACTACCATTACCGACCGGCTATTACTTCACCTCGTTTACGCGCTTTTACCCCATGGCTCTGATATGACTCCTGGACTGTGACTAAAGACTGCGGGACCCACATGGGTCCGAAACTGTATAAATAGGAAGGGAAACTGGGGACTTATTCCTCAGTTTCAGCTTGATTCGATCCAATCCACTGTCTCGCGCCAAAGATCTTCTTGCTGAAGATCTTTGCATTATATATCTTGTCTTTGCGGCCTTATCAGTCCAATCTAAGATCAAGCTTACAATCGAGTCGCCACTCAGCTCCCTCTGGAGTCATACTGCGATCTTATCTTATCTCCCTCAAGATCGAACTGTCTTACTTCAAGCTCGCCCTACTTCTCGCCTTGATCCTCACTTATCTAATGATAGTGTGGACCATCTGTTATCTTATTGCCTTGAGAACCTTGGGACACCACCAAGGTTGAAGTCGAGTGAGAGCCAGCATCTGCCTCATCAGGCGTCAGGCCCCAGTGAGCCTAACAGGTGCTGCTGGGAAGCTAAGCTGAGTTGAACCAATTTTATTATTAAAATAACTACTAGTAAGAAAAGGTTAACATGGTGTGTTGCGCATCACAACTTCCTCAGCTGTCATCATGCCAGCAGCACCAAAAAAGACTAGATTGGCCTCAAAACTAAAAGGTAAAACAAAAAAGGATACACAAACCCATCATAACAAGAACATAACGCAGAAACGGAGAGCTAAAGTTTCTGATGAGGAAGAATCTTCTGAGGAGGAACGTTGTCAGCCATCTAGAAAGCGTTCAAAACTGTTAACACTGGCAGACAGTGAAGTTGAGGTGGATGGTGACATACCTGAGCCAATTGGTAGTGGTGTTGAAGTTGATGAGATCAGTAGTGATGAGTGTGATCCCAATTTGGAGGTATGAGGTTCTTCAGTTGATCCGCGAACACTTGGTGACTGAATACCTTAAAGGGTGCCAGTGATGGACTTGAAGATCACCACTGTCCAACCATTGCTGAAAACATGAACAGCAAGAAAGACATGACGCAGGATTTGCGCCTCATCTTCAGTGAGAGTGTAGTCGTGAAGTTCACGACAGGTAGCAAAGTGACAACCTTCAAGTTGAAAGGGTGGTGGTGTAACACCTGCAAGTGAGTAAACGACAAAATAAAATCTGGAATGACTCACTGAAATCTCATTAGGAAAAATGTGGAACTTGTAAGGAAACATGGCAAGGCAAAGGCATTTTTTACGGGTGGCAACTCCTCCTGCCGTCATCACATACAGCAACACTATGGGCTGTATAAGGAATGATGCAAAGTAGCAAAGATACCAGAACATCACTGGGCGATACCTCGGCCAATCTGGAAGGAGATGGAAGCATCAAAGGACAGCCAAAGGGTAGCAAAGCAGGCAAACCTTGATGGGATAGTCCAGAGGGTCCGAGGACCTCAAGAGTTCATGTGCGAGGGCTTGCGAGCTGCCATTACCAAATTCATAGTATGCAATGATCAGGTAAGTAACTATTACACTTTGACTGGCTAATAACTCACTTTGTTGTTTGAATCTTCAGTCTCTAGTGGTCGCAGACAAGATCGTATTCCGCAACTGCTTGGTTTCCATGAGGCCAAATACCATGAAACAAGACTTGCCAACAACTTATGATGTTATCAGCCATCTACATACCAAGTTTGTCGAATGGCTGCATGATACGAGAGCTGACATTGAAGTAAGCCAAAATCTTTCCATTAAACGCTGGTGTACTTACTTGGCATGTTTCAGGCCCAATTACCACAATCTGCCGTGATGGCCACATTGTGAAACACATCCCTTGGACTGCGTTTCGTATGTTGGAGGGGGATTGGGCCTGGGCAAAGGAGGTGGCTGAGATCCTCGCAGTAAGTAATGCCCCTTCGTCTTGATAGCGCTAAAATACACTGCCCATAGGACTTGAATCGAATTCAGCAATACTTTTCTGCCGAGAAACAGCCGACGCTTTGGAGAGTGCTCCCCGCAATCGAAGAGCTCCAGACCGCCTGGGAAACCAAATGCAACATGCGTTCATTCGCCAAGTATCATGATGCGATTGGTGATGGGTTGAAGAAGATCAAGAAATACTATTCCCGCTTTGACGAGAAGCCTGCATATATCATTGCACTTGGTGAGTACTTACCTTTCTCAATAGCGATTACTCATTATTTGTAGCTCTTCACCCTTATTACAAACTGGCGTATATCGAACTTACGTGGGGTGGTGTGAAGGAGCAGGAAGCTGAGCATAGGGCAGGAAACCAACACGCAAAGAACTGGCAAGATGAGGCTCACAAGATCCTTGAGAAGACGGTACGTAACTTCCTCTGAACCTGAGGCAATGTAGTTTACAATGCTGTGACAGATTGAGTGGTACTGGAAGACACGCCCGAGGACCGCAAGGACGAACGGTACTCCCCCCCCTCCCATGGCATTAGAACAAGATGAATCGATTGCCTCCGAATTTGATCGACACCGCCTTACCCTCGTCTCTGGGGAACAAGAGGAAGGATGGCAAGCCAAAATTCGCCGGTACCTCAAAGACTTACCTGCTAATGTCACAAAAAATAGTGATGTCATTGCATGGTGGCAGGTGCGTGCTCTACACATTCTTGTTTTTCTTCATTACTTATTATTTTCAGGATAACGGATCACTTTTCCCAACATTTCAATGCGTCGCTTTAGATTTCTTGCCATGCCTGGCTTCCTCCGTTCCATGTGAATGTCTCTTTTCAAGTGGTGGAGAAATTGCCTTGAAGTGATGTGCGCAGTTGGGTGCGGACTGGTTTGAGGAGTTACAGATCATGAAATTTGCATGGAGGAACAATGTCGAGGATCTCGCATCTTGGAATTCATCTCAGGTAGAGGAGGTAGATGACAACACAAAGGAGTATGAAGACTTGCTGGCTGCTGATATAGAGCAGGGTGAATGGGACCAGACTGAG
Organism: Russula sp. MG48; assembly: GCA_003313725.1. Lineage (NCBI taxonomy): Eukaryota > Fungi > Basidiomycota > Agaricomycetes > Russulales > Russulaceae > Russula > Russula sp. MG48. Next base: position 47,799 of record QLOS01000515.1, on the reverse strand, counting down.
GACAAGATTTTGTCTCTAGTTTGACACAATAGTAGTCTACTTTTTGTTCTAAGACTCCTTACAAGTCCTTAGCTCTATAGAAACTTATAAACCCTGAATGACCAGTTGTAACTGGTTCACAACCAGTCATAACAGGTTCGCAACCAGTTGTTGGGCGACCAGTGGTGACCAGTGGTGACCGCAAGCGGTCATGGCCCTCGATAAAGTGTAACTGATAACTGCGGTCCAGTTTGGTTATACAGATTTTACTTGAGAGGTGTGACTGGTTACAGTCACGGTTACCGAGATTTTGGCTCAAAAACCGGACCAGACCGGACTTTGAAACTCTAGTCATTATTCTCACCACATCGCCGCTTTCCCTGTCAGCCCACTTCATCCCCTACATTACCTACTAGACTTCCCTCTTTTTCTACATCAAACAGCTCTAGTATTGGCCGAATTGCGGCCAAGTATTGGCGCGCACACATGTATATAAGTACAACAGAAGCCCTGATGTAGTGCAATCAGTTTGGTATTGTCAAAACTCACCCTCTGTTCTCGAAACATTGCCATGTGATTTCCCCATCTCTTTCTCTGTCTTGGGACTCTTCAATTCAGCTCAGGCTACCGTACTGGTGTGCGCTCCTGATTGAACTACCCAAAACACCCTCATCTTCCTCTGTCTTCTTCTCGTCCTCTACCCTCTCTCCACCTCTGGCTTCCCCCTCTGTCCTCATTGTGGACGACCAACTGGGAATCCTCTCCTCCCCCCCTCTATCTGTGCTCCTATTGTCTTCTTTGGCCCGACGCCATCAGTGGTCAATCTCCAACCCCCCTCTTGACCCCCCCCCCTTCTGCTTTTAATTCCCAAACCCACCAGCACACCGTCTCATGTGCTACAATCCCCTGGAATCCCTGCCATGGCCCATGGATGTGCCAAGCGCAATGTGGCACCATGACGTGAACCCACCAGACCCTCTCCCTGCCAGCCCACTCCAGCCCATAGCCAACACTCCACTCCAGCCACTGGCATATCAGACATTAACAGTACTACTAATGACATCCAAGGCACGGATGATGAACCTGCAGAATGTCACACTGGTGGCTGTGACGTCCCTACCACCCCAGATCTGGTGCCTGCAGTAAATCAGCACCTGCCTCTGCCCATAGTTGTGGATGAAGATGATCCCTTTGATGAAGGTGTTCCATTGGATGAAGATGGTCCATCAGATGAGGACGATCCACTCTGTGATACGGCAGAATCCTCAAGATCTAACATCGCCTTCAATGTCCACTATTTCTTCTACCACACTCCCAATAAGGAGGCTTGGGTATGTAAGCATTGTGAGTAAGTCATTCCATACCCTTGAAACTTGTCGACTCGGCTCACCTCTACTTATCTAGATCTGTCCATAATAAAGATCCCGCAGCCTGGGCTGCCAAATATCCACGCAATACTGGAAAGTTCTCTTTCTCTGGCAACAATAGCACGACATCCCTCCAGCCCCACATCAATCGCCACCATCTCCTGGAGTATGTGACTAAGGTTGAGCAGGAGGGATGGCCAATGCATGTTCAATCTGTGGTCACTGCAACCAGTAATGGGTACACGATCTCTCAAATCAGGCAAGCTGTCACAGCAGGTCAGGACCTGTCACGCCTTCCTCGCTGGGGCAGTGACACTACCAGCGATGCAAACACTGCCACGGCTGACATGAGTGGCCATCCGTCCATCCTGATGTTCTCAAAGACAAATTTTCAAAATGCCCTTATTGACTTTGTTGTGGCCGATGATCAGGTACTGTATCCCTCTGTGCTTCATTCAAGCTTCTAAAATTCATTTTTGACTGCAGGCTATCAATATCATCGAATGCGTAGAGTTCCGTCGATTACTCCTTATGCTTCATGAGTCACTTACAGACTCGGATATTCCTCATCGGATGCTACTCCGTCGACGCATCATTCAGAGGTGGGTGAATGAGCATGTGGAGATCAATGAGAGGTTGTCGGTATGTCAATTCTCATATACTTGTTTGCGTTGGTGCTGATATATGTGTCCCAGCGTGCAATTGGCAATGTCTCATTTACAACTGATCTATGGTCCAATGATAATCTGCGATCGTTCATGGCCTTGACTGTGCACTGGATTTCTGAGAACCCAGTCACCAAGAGCCTCAGCCTGGAGAGTGCATTGCTTGCATTTCATTGGGTCCGCAACCGACACACTGGAGAGTCTCTTGCACGAACAATTCTATATCTCCTTGACAGGTCACATATCACAAGCAAAGTATGTCATGGCATGCTGTGCTTTATGTTAGGTTGACAAATGCTCTTTAGGTTGGCCACTTCACAATGGACAATGCAAGCAACAATGAAACATGCATGACCACCCTCTCGACACTCCTCTCTGGTCGTGACATACACTTTGATGCACGACAAAATCGCATCCGGTGCTTTCCTCACGTAATCAATATCTGCACTGGTCATGTCTGTAACGGCTTCAAGACTGTTCCTCACTCAGAATTGGATGGTTTCTTGAAGGAACCCCCTAGTGATACTGTGGATGAATCTGCGTACCTGGGTGCTGTTGCAAATGACCCATTGCGCAGAGCTCGAGAGGTCATTGGCGCAATTCATGCATCTGGCAGATGGCGTGACGCATTTGCGGAGACAATTAAGTCTGGTAACCATAAGGGTTGGTATAAGTCCCCCCCAGCAAAAGTACCTGAAAACGAACTTCTGCGTGATGTGTCGACTTGCTGGGACTCTGTTTATTTCATGCTTAATCACCTTCATGCACTAAGGCTGGTGAGTACATATATCTTGCCATAATTTTACCCTTATCCTCACCCCAGATTTGTCCAGGCTGTGGACTACTTTTTGTCACTGCCTGAACAGGCAGAATTATCAGACTACAAGCTGACAGATGCAGAGTGGTTTGTCCTACACGATTTCGAGAGAATTTTACAGGTATGTTAATACGATTATATGACCGTGGTGCCATGTAATCCAATACTAATTACTCTGCACCCCCCTTAATCACATAGATACCCCACTGTGTGCAGCAGTTGATGTCATCAGAGGGGCTTCCTCATCTTGGTCGTGCCATCCCAACATTTGAATTGTTTATGCGTGGATGGGAAAAACTTGCTACTGACACACCACGCCTGAAGCCATGGATCAATAAAGGACTTCGATGGGCTCATCAATATTATACACATATGGATGACACAAACAGCTTTCTCTTGGCCATGTGTGAGTGATGTCTTAGTATTGGTTTGCGTTTATTAATCAAGTCACTATAGTTGTAGATCCAGCTGTTCGCCTCAACTGGATCACGGAGCCAGATAAGACCAATGCTGCTAAGTCAAAGATCCTTGAGACAGTAAGTACTTATTTTATCTTTCTTAGATCCCTTGTCTGAATTTTCTTCAACATAAGATGTCAGAATATCGAGAGAAGAAGCGGATTGTCCCCAAAGCACCAACAAGGACGCACCCTCAACCTGAAACTGTGACGTTCAGTTCACTTGCACAGCACCTTGGCCTTCCAGGCCTTGGCGTGACAGGACTTAATATCCAAAGCACTGCTGAAGGTGCAGCACAAACTGTTGAGGAAGAATATCGGTTATATGTCAGTACCGAGTTGGAAAGGGAGTTGGTCAATCCCCTTAAGTACTGGGAGGTATGCCAGTCTCCTACTCTTGATTATTTCATGGAGATTGACTACGATGTATGTACACAGTGCACACAAGCCATGTTCCCTACAATATTCGCCATTGCCATGGACTACCTCCCAATTCAGGCCTCTGCTGTGCCATGCGAGCGCGTCTTCTTGTCCAGTGCAGAGACAGACACAAAGAAAAGAAATCGCCTTAGTCCTACCCTTATGGAGGCACTTCAGGTCCTCAAGTTCAGTCTCAAAAAGAACCGGCTTAATTTTACACAAGGGTGGGCTACAAGCCAGCACCTCCTCGTTGAGGATGAGCATGAAGAGCCTGATGCCCTTGATCATGATCACATCATGCGTTCAATTGATGATGAAGAGGAGAATGGTACTTTCAAGAGAGTCACTCTCTTTCCATAGTTTCCGCCATAACTTTCTGGGACTTGAACTTGATTGTGTAGTTACTTTTGTTTGTCAATAGCTCGTGTTGAATCTCAAGTATCCTCTGTGTGTGTAGGCAAACTTAGGCTAAGGTGTGGGAAGGTTGGAGTCTGCACAGCATAGGGAGCTAGACCCTCAAGCTCGCAATGCGTCTCATCTCAACGTCGACATACAGTATACTCATTTGCCCCTGCCACCATTATTTCCCATGTCCACGCTTGGCATAGTGTCTACTTCCTCGCCGGTTCTTATCAGATCAATCTCCAACCCAAGTGGTGGAATTCTACCGCTTCCGTCGATCTCCAGCTCATCATCCTCCCTTCTGGCATCCCACTTTCCTCGCACCCTACCCCACTGGCACCATCTGCACTGTCACTTATCGTCAACCTTCCTCCAGTATTCCCCCTGCTGCTGCTGACACGTCTGAGCCTGACAATGCAAACAACTGAGCATCAGCATTCTTTTTTGGTAACATTCGCCCCATGTCCACTATTGCGGCTGAAGATGCTCGGGTAGGTACCGGCTAAAAGGCCCATATGGTCCTCCTAGGTCAGAGCAACAGCACAGCACAGCTGCGCTCTTCCGCTATAACCACCCAGATGATGGCTGAGCATGTCTCACACTTCTCTTTTGCCCCTGATGTGCGCCCAAGTTCGGAGAGTCATCGCATAGTGACCAGTCAAGCGTTTCACACAACCATCATCCTGCTGCTCCCAGATCGCAAATGGGAGATTTCTTCCACAATCCCCAACTCAGAACCCGATGGAACATTGTCGCCTACCCAGACCAACGACCCAGAAACCCTCAACATAGAAGATATCCAGGCTCGTCTAGCTGGCACAGAGCATCCGAATGTAGATACGGTCATATTCGCCTCAATAGTCAATACTCAGAACCACCCCCTATACGCTATGTGCCTCAAAGCCAAGGCCGAACACCTTCTCAGGTATATCACCGACCAGAAGGAGCACGCTGACCCTCCTGTTCCCATCGACCCCTCTGTTCTGACGTCTGGCTGTCGCACTTCGTCCCATCCCCCTGTCCAGATTGAATGGCATTAATGGCTATATGCATGCACCGCCATTGCTACCTTCATGCCCTCTGAGTAGTAATGACTCAGGAACGGGGCACCGACTCACTCCCATGCTGACCCCCCACAATGTCTGCATGGCCAGACTTTCCCAGAATTCCCTGCTATTGTCCGTACGGCCGAGGGCATAGCCACCATCCTTGATTGGCATCTGGGCTGTCTAGCAACGCAGAGGCCCTCAATGCCTTGCTGTGCTCTTACATGGGTGAATCAGATTCTGATGTGGATGGCGAGACCAAGAGCGACAATGAAGAGATTGCAGTAGATCACTGTAGATGTTGTCACAGGTGACAAGCGCAAACAGTTCGTATTCATACAGCAGCGTGAGGTCATACATTTAACGCTGACAATCTTGCGCCTTTCTGTGCCCTGCCTGTCAGACACTATTGAGCTGTGGTGGGGTGCACAATCATCTGATGCCTTCATCGCCAACTCTCTCCCACCTCTTCCCTCTCTTGCTGCCTCTGGCCCCACCCTCCATTGTGCGTATCTCTCCTTCTCAAATTCCCCCACTCCCTGATCAAACCCCTACATCCCTGATGATGCGCATTGGTGACTCCTCTCCCGACACTGAAGGCGCAGAGCCTGAACTTATCTTCCCTGCTCAGTCTGCAACATTCCCCACTATCCCATCTCCTACTCAGTGCTCACAGTCCGGGCAGCCCCAAATCTGCATCAGCCATGTCAACCCTCATGCCAATGTAGTCCATGCCGGCGAATGTGATGTCCATCGATAACATGCTATGAGCGTACGCCAAGCGTCGTGCCATTGGAGGTGCTGGTATTGCAGGGGGCCTGTTCCGTCGCCCATGTGTTCAGGTAAGAAACATTCTGGTAGTAGCCGATACTACACAGCAAACTCTTAGGTAAATTTTTGTCGTCTAAGTGTAATGCGAATTGGGTAGTAGTCCTGCTGAGCAGTAATCCATCTTTGCCTATGTGCATGCGTTAGGGGACAGATGAGTCACAGTCATGGGTGTGACTTTGTCACTTTGCGAACATGTCAGTGATGTCACGGACTTGGTGGTGTGTTGCTGACCGAATGTTGAATGTTCAATAATTGTCGCATACTGGATTTCATCACTATCTAAGCTTGTTTGCTTTAACTTGTCCCCTCATCCACACAAATATATATGGATACCAATACCCGTATCAACTGTCGTTATAAGCTAGGGGAAAAATTGGGATCAGGCTCGTATGGTAAGCATGGCTTTGTACATGTTTTTGTACATTCCAGCTTTAATTTCTCTACCTAGGCAGTGTATATCGGGCTATTGAGATAAATAGCCATGCAGAGGTCGTTGTGAAAATAGCTAGAAGCGGCACCAAAGGCAATGCGTTGAGGCAGGAGTATCACATCCTTGGTCAGCTCAGCGACTGTGCAGGGGTCCCCAAGGCCCTTTGGCTTGGGTGCGAAGATGAACTCCATGTGATGGCTCTCGAACGCCTAGGTCCATCACTTGAGGAATGCTGTCGCGCATGTGGGGGCAAGCTATCCCTCAATGCGGTAACCCTTATTGCCAAATACCTGGTTGGTTTTAATGTCTGTATATGCTTATTCCAACATTTCTGACAATTTTGCCAGTTGTCATGTTTGCAGGATATTCACTCACGCCATTACATCCACCGTGACATCAAGCCTTCTAACATCTTGTCCGGGTTTGGGGATCATACCCACAAAATCTACCTAGTGGATTTTGGAGTCACCCAAAAGTTTCGAGACCCCAGGATGCACGCCCATATCCCTCTTTGCAACAACCTTCCACTCAGTGGTACTCCTGTCTTCGCATCTATTCACAGTCATTTGGGGTTTGAACTTAGCCGACATGATGACCTCGAATCGCTCGCATATGTTCTCATCTATCTGCTACGGGGGTCCCTTCCATGGATTGGTGTTGGAAGTAAGGACCTAGTTCTTCAGCTGAAGCAGCAGATATCAACACATGAACTATGTGCTGGCCTTCCAGAGGGCTTCGCACTCATCCTCAAATATTCACGTGCTCTTGCATTTAGCAAGAAACCTGACTATGTCCTGCTTGAGTCATACATTCAGGACATACGTGCTACCCTGCCCCATCCTCACTGCAAGATGTTCGACTGGCAACTCTTGCCATCAATCGCCATCGAGGAGGTCAAGCTGGTCGCGTCCAAGGACCCCAGGATGGACTTGCACAGGTGCAAGTCAGGTCTCGCCTCGTGGATGGTGTGCTGATACTTAGTATGGACCGTACAGTGTTTTTATCCCTGAATCCCACATTAGTTTGTATCCCCAAGCTCTCTTTTGTTATATTTGGTACTTGTACACCAGTATATGATAAATGAACCATTGTGTGAATGTGTCTGCCCACCATCGCTCATGTTGTCATGACCCTACCACCAGTTCTTAGCCAGTTTTCACCAGTTTAAACCGGCTCTAACCAGTTTTCACCGGTTTTAAACCGGCATGCCCATAAGGGCGGTTGCTGGCGGTTTGAAACCGAAACTAGCGGTTTGGTTTGGTTGTCAAACTGCCAAATCACGGTTTAGTTAATAATGACAAACCAAACCGTGAGAAAAACCGACAAAAACCGTAACCAGTTGCCAATTAACCAGACCGTGGCAACACTAGTCAGTGTCTGCCTACTCCGACAAGACCTTGAGGCAATATTAGTTGGAATGTCAGCCTAACCAATACTTACATCCAGTGAATATTCAGTCAGTGTCTGCCTAATCCGACGACACCTCAGGCAATATTGGTTGAGGTGTCAACCATACCAATGCCTACACTTAGTGAATATTTAATCACTGTCCACCTAATCCCACCAGACACTCAGGTAATATTGGTTGAGATGTCAGCCTAACCAATAACTACCCCTAGTGAATATTCAATCTGTGTCCACCTAATCAGACCAGACCATCAGGCAATATTAGTTGAAATGTCAGCCTGACCAATGTCTACACCCAGTGAATATTCAGTAAATGTCCGCCTAATCTGACTGGACCCCAGGCAATATTGGTTGAGGTGTCAGCCTAACCAATGTCTACACACAATGTATATTTAATCACTGTCCACCTAATCCGACCTGACACTCAGGCAATATTGGTTGAGATGTCAGCCTAACCAATACTTACATCCAGTGAATATTCAGTCAGTGTCCGCCGAATCTGACAACACCTCAGGCAATATTGGTTGAGGTGTCAACCATACCAATGTCTACACTTAGTGAATATTTAATCACTGTCCGCCTAATCCCACCAGACACTCAGGTAATATTGGTTGAGATGTCAGCCTAACCAACATCTACACCTAGTGAATATTCAATCTGTGTCCACCTAATCCGACCTGACCTTCAGGCAATATTAGTTGAAATATCAGCCTGACCAATATCTACACCCAGTGAATATTCAGTAAGTGTCCACCTAATCTGACAAGACCTCAGGCAATATTGGTTAAGGTGTCAGCCAAACCAATATCTACACCTAGTGAATATTCAATCAGTGTCCACCTAATTCAACCGGACCTTCAGGCAATATTGGTTGGGGTGTAAGCCTAACCAATGGCTACACCAAGTGAATATGTGTCCAACTAATCCGACCCAATGCTCAGGCAATATTAGTTGGGATGTCAGCCTGATCAATATCTACACCTAATAAATATTCAGTCAGTGTCCGCCTGATCCAACGAGATGCTCAGGCAATATTGATTTGGATGTTAGCCAGACCAATATCTACATACAGTGAATATCCAATCAGTGTCCGCCTGATCAGACTGGTCACCCAGGCAATATTTGTTGGGATGTTAGCCTGACCAATATATCTGCACCCAGTGAATATTCCATCAGTGTCCACCTAATCCATTCACAGGCTAGACAATATTCAAAATATGTCCACCTGATACAACTTCAACAGCAGATTATATTAGTTGGGATGTCAGGCTGATTGATTCCTGCGCCCAGTAAATGCTATATATGACATTCCACCGAGTGCATCCAGTTGGATACCCAATATATCTATTCGGATGCGTCGGACACGTTGTAAATGTGTATTTAATATTGTTCCGCCGATCTGTCAAAGACATATACTATATAAAATCCGGCAGACATCTGCTGGGACATCTTGAACGATATAATGTCATTGTATTATCTATGTTTCTATCGGATATTTGGACTGAAGGGGCTCCCAATACCAAGAAGACGACCCAGCAGTACTGGAGAAGTTTAAATGAGGCCTCAATATCAAAGTACTTGACAACTCTATGAATTTTGACCAACCCTGAAACTGGGTAGATTGGAAGGCAGCTGCCTGCAAGCAAACGGTGATCCTAACAGCACTTGAACCACATCGACAGGCCTTCTTCGCTCAAAAGGAGATCACCACTGGGAATAGACCCCCACAAGGAGGGCTCCCACGGCCATTCTTCACCCCAAATCGAAATGCCTGAGGGCAGTTCAACCTGAGACACAAATTGCGTCAACCTGACCCCGATGCCATGCAAGTAGATACAGCCCGCAAGGCCACCACTGAGGCAGACAAAGAACGATGCCGACGAGAAGGGTGCTGTTACTTCTGCCAAGCCCAGGGGCACATCTCCCGTGCATGCCCCAAGAAACCGACACAATGTCTCAAGACAAAACGAGCCCAAACCACCGCCATGGAACAACCAGAAGTAGGGAGTAGCGGGCAGATGACGCCCCTATCCCAAGATGCAGCCTTAGCATTCATAAAAGGATTGGGAGAGGAGGAGTACCAAGAACTAGCAAACAAGTGGGGACAGATATGCAGAGAAGAGGATTTTGGTCAGGCTTGAGCAAGACGGCCTTTGCTTGGGCTATGTTTCAACGTGATGTATTTCTACCTTGAATTAACACCATGCGAATTCCAGTTTCATTTCACACCGCATCAAAAAAGGCTGATCTCCTCACATTCCTAGCCAGCGGAGCCACAGAGTGCTTCGTGAGCCAGCAGTTTATCGAACAACACCGACTGGGAATGAAGTTACTCCCAATGCTGAGACGACTGAAAAACGCTGATGGGTCACCGAACAAAGGCGGCAACATCACTCATTACACCGACCTGGAGGTGGTGATGGGGAATACCCCTCACACCCTGAGATTCTACATCACCCACATGGATGGCAACTACATCGTCCTGGGGTACCCATGGTTTGCCACAGCCAACCCCCAGCCCAATTGGAAGGAGGGCACCCTTCCAGCCCAAGTAATACTAAGGATGGCCTAGAGCTGCCGCCCAAGCAACCACCACGAAGACACCTGTAGCCAGCATGAAGTCCATCGTTGTCAGCAATCCACCAATCCTACAATGAGGGGACCAATTGATAATGCGCCTTGCCAAGACGACGGTGGCACAACAACTAGCTCAAGCAGCCAACACCCAACCCAAGAAGACATGGGACCAGATCGTCCCCAGTCAATACCACAACCACACCTGTGTATTCAACGATGAAGCGGCGCAATGTTTCCCTGAATCCACACCATGGGACCATGCGATCGAACTAAAACCCGACGCCCCATTGTCTATCGATTGCAAAATCTACCCATTGACACCAAAAGAAGATGAAGCAAAACAAAAGTTCCTCGAGGAAAACCTCAGGATTGGAAGGATCAGATGCTCCAAATCACCCTATGCGTCGCCAGTCTTCTACATATTGAAAAAGGATGGAACCTATCGCCTCATCCAAGACTACTGCAAGCTGAATGCCTGGACAGTGAGGGACGTGACCCTGCTTCCACTGATCAGGGAACTCATGGATCGACTCACACGGGTACCTGGGGGAAGATCCAGTCTCTTCACTAAGTTAGACGTGCGATGGGGCTACAATAACATCAGGATTTGAGAAGGCGACCAAGGGAAGGTGGCATTCAAAATGAGTTGAGGACTCTTTGAACCCCTTGTCATGTTCTTCAGGCTCACTAACACCCTGGCCACATTCCAAGCGATGACGAACCACATCTTTAGGGAACTAATCAATGAGGGGTACATGACAGTATATATGGACAACATCCTTATCCACACCCCCAACGACCTCCACCTCCACCGTCGAGTGGTGCATGTGGTACTTGCTGTACTAGAGGAACACGACCTGTATCTGAAACCACAGAAATGTCTCTTTGAGGCAACTCAAGTAGAATACCTGGGGGTGATCATAACTCCCGACACAATCGCGATGGACCCGGTCAAGGTGGCGGGCATGAGACACTGGAAGGTCCCCACCACGACCAAACAAGTCCGCTTGTTCATCAGATTCCTTAACTTCTACTGCATGTACATCTAGTGTTCCAAGGTCCGGTTACCCTAACCAGAAAATAACTGGTAACCGGACCAAACCTAACCGATAATAACCAGACCATCAGTCACGGTTATGTTAAATTGACCTCAAAGTGGTTAGCGGTCATGCAATTCACAAAATATTTATGACTGATCAAATGACTGTCACGACCAGTCACAACTGGTTATTATCAAATTTATATTTTTATTATTTATCACCCTCTAATACTAATACAAGGTCTATCTATATCTAAATATCTAAACATATTAATGTATCTAACATAGGTCATGGCCGTACCAGAGGGAGAGGCGAAGGAACGAAGCGGGGTGGGGAAGGTTTATATATGTTGGAGCGGTGCACGGACCTTTTGGGTGCCAATCAGCAGTCAACAAACACACAGACATGTCAACAATCAACAGGCGCATCGCCACGTCACCCCTCTGGCTCAACGGGCAATGGGGCAACTATGGGCCAATGCACATTGAGACACCCAACGGTGACAACGGACAGTGACAATGACGACAACGGCTTGTAACGGCGGTAGCAGGGGCAGCGCGGGCTCAGGAGACATCCCTCCTGAGTTCGCTGGTATGTTTTCTTTCATTTTCTCTGTCTCTCAAAGTGAACTAACTTATTCAAATCATTTTGTTTACAGGAATATGGCAGCTCTGAAGTGGCTGCCACCGCCACTTCACCCAATGGAGGTGGCGGCTGTACCACCCCCACCGGCGACGTACCCCCTGCATGGAGCCCGCAACACACCCACTGATGACGTACTCCATGTGGAATCGGCAACACCAGCGCGGTCACAACAACGCATGTGGCACTGGCAGCACCACTGCGGCTACGACAACGCGCAGGATTTGCAGTACCAGTGTGGTCACAGCGACATGCGTGGCAGCAACATCACCACAGCTACGACGATGCACACAAGATTGGCAACACCAGTGCAGTCACGACGACGTGTGTGGCACCAGCAACACCACCGTGGCTACGACGGTGCGCACGGGATTGGCAGCACCAGTGCGGTCATGACGATGCACGTGGCAGCGGCAGGACCACCATGGCCACGATGGCGCACAGGGGATTGACAGCACCAGCGCAGCCATGATGGTGCGCATAGAGTTGGCAGCATCACCGTGACGCCCCTCCGTTGTGTGCATTTCACGTGGGGGGGCCTGGTTTTTAGTTTAGTAGTAGCCTGTACATTAGAATCTTATTAAATAATTTTTTTTTATTTCTTGTGTGAATGACCAGTCATTGTATGACCAGTGGTGACCAGTGGTGACCACAAGCAGTCGTGGCTTGCGAGAAAATGTAACCGATAACCGTGGTCTGGTTCAGTTATGGAGCTCTGATCTGAGAAGTGTGACCAGTTATGGTTACGGTTACCAAGAGTTTGGCTCAAAAACTGAACCGGACCGGACTTTGAAACTCTACTTATGGTGCAGTAGGATCGAAGAGTGCAGGGAATTCCCTAACACTACAACAGGTCTGCAAAATATTGCAGCTGCTCAATCCAAATGCAGCCTAGCAAAGGCGCAATAAGGGCTACCAGGGCCCATAACCTGTAGTGCAGCAGGTAGTGTGCAGCTGACAGGTATACTCAGTGGAGACTTGGTAATCAGACTCTTACTTGTACTTATGGTAGTAGTGGGCGAAAGACCACTTGTATTTTAGACAAGAAATGGGGGTCTACTTATACATGTGGGCATGTGTGATGTGACCTAATGTGACATGCATACTTCCTAATGTAGTTTCACATAATGGTATTTGTCATACTTCCGGATTAGGTCCGGAGTGATCCGGGCCAGTCTAGATTCTATACTGAATCCAGCCCTCATATGTTGCCAGTTCAACAACCTTGCTCGATCTGCCAATGGACATGATTGGTGCATGCAGCATGCTTCCATTCTTCCCAAGTCATAGGGATGGGCCTTTCTTTGAGGCAGGCCCTGAGGAGTCTGGGACTGAGGCCCTTCCAGAAATACCAGACGACTGTGGGGTTGTTTGGTTCGAGGTTTCCTCTCTCTGCGAGCTCTTCAAACCTGATGATGTAGCTATTGATGCCCTCTTGTGGGCTGATCTTGATTCCCATGAGCTCTTGCTGCACCCTCTGGGGGGCTGAGATGTCTGCATAGTCAAGGAGGAATCTGGTTTTGAAGGAGTCCCATGGATGGTTGTCTTGTATGGTGCCTCTGGAGACTTGCTGTAGCCATTTCATACGTTGGTGTGCCCAGCCATCCATGTGCGGCCCCTTGATGAGAGTGAGGGCATGTGAGATGCAATTGTCTTCTTGCGCAATTGCTGTGGCATTTCTGTTTAAGAAGTGGTAGTTCTCGAGCTCCAGCATCCATTGTTGGGCGTGCTTTCGTCCTTCTTCGCCTCCTCTGAAGTAGTCTGGGGGTTGGCCAACTATTTTTGCATCTGCACCTTGTGGGAGTGGGGCTGCGAGGTCAAACCCTGGGAATCCAGGTGGTTCTCCTCCTGGTGGTCCTGCTCCGAGCAGTTCTCCCCTGGGGTAGCCTCCACCTCCTCCTGGTGGTCCTCCGCCTCCTCCTGGTGGTCCTCTGCCTCCTCCTGGCGGCTCTCCACCTTCTCCTGGCAGCCCTCCACCTCCTCCTGGCGGTCCTCCACCTCCCCCATGAGGTGGGTCAATCATTGGCTCTGCTGGGGCGAATGGGTTGACCCTGGTGATGTCTGCGTATGTCTGGCCAACTGCAAGGGCAAAACATGGTGGTGCAATGGTGTGGGTGCTCATAACTTGCACTGGGTCTTGTTCTTCTTCAATTGGGCTTGGGTCCCTGACTTCTTGGCATGCTGCGCCTTCTAGCGCTCCTCCTACAGCCAATGTGAAGGCAGTGGTGTCATCTCCTAGGTCTTCTGGTTCCTGCGGTTCCCCTAGTACTGGGAAGCGAGTCTTCACATTTGCATATGCGAAGTGTTTGTTGGTTTTGTTGTCATATGCAACTTCATACCAGGCACCTGCTACATGGTGTACTGGGTATGCTCCAACCTTGGTTTGTCCAGGAAGGAGGGCAAGGAAGTAGTGTCCTGTCCATGGGATCGTTCCTTCGAAGTGTGTTGATTCTTCTCCTTCATGCAGGAAGAGGACTCTCTGGTTGTCTTTCTTCTCGTCCTGCACACAGACAGTGAGTGTATATGGCTTGAACTTGTGTTCTATTGGTGACTCCACGATGGTACTTGGGCCTGTGGCCTCTGGTTGACTGGGTAAGTCTGTTCTAATGTCATGCCCACCGAGTGAGCGTACCTCCACAGGTGAAGGAGGGGGTGTAGGCGACGCTGGTGACTGAGGCCTTGAAGGTAAGAGGTCTGTATATGTTACGCTCCCGCTTCACTGTACGCTCTATTTCTTTTCATTTTCACTGCCTACTACTCTCTGCGCTTCGCCTATGGACTGCCGGGCCCCTACGGCCTGTGACTCTGTTCGCACCTTCCTGTCTCGCTCCATGTACTTACCACCCGGCCTGACGGGCCATTGAGACCGGTGCGCAGCCACTAGTGCTACATTTGCACGCCTCTGCGCATGCGCTGCCTGGGCACCTAGTGACTCATATGATACGATGACTCCTGCTGACTCGTCATGACTCTGTACTAGTAGCGGTGTCCTAGGGACACCATGACTCATCCTGACTCCCTATGAGTCATCCTTGCATGTACTTATATCGCCTCGTATGCCTAGGACAGACCCTAAGTCTGTTCTCTTGTAATCTCAAGCCAGTTGATCGCCTCCTCCCCTGCTTGTGAACCACTGCTCCTCTGGTCAATTACCAGACTTCGCTCACCCCTTGCGGAGCACTAGTATATGCTCAAAGGCAAGGGAAAGCTTTCCCTTAGATGTCACAAGAGCACGCCGGCGCGTGATCGGTATACAGACCTTCTGCCCTCGCATCCTCAGTCACCAGGATTGCCTACGCCCCCTCCATCGCCTGTGGAGGTACGCTCACTCGGTGGGCGTGACATTAGAACAGACTTACCCAGTCAGCCAGAGGCCCCTGGCTCAAGTACCATCGTGGCATCGCCAGTAGACCACAAGTTCAGGCTGTTCACAGTCACACTTTGTGTGGAAAACGATAAGGAGGAAGACCAGCGAGTCATCTTCCTCCAGGAAGGATACGAGTCACCACACCACTTCGAAGGAACGATCCCGTGGACAGGGCACTACTTCCTTGCCATCCTCCCAGGACGATCCAAGGTCGCAGCGTACCCAGTACACCACGTAGCGGGTGCCTGGTACGAAGTCGCATACGACAACAAAACTAACAAACATTTTGCTTACGCGGCCGCCAAGACACGCTTCCCACTGCTAGGGGAACCACTAGACCCACAAAATCTAGGGGACGACACTACCGCCTTCACTACTGCTGTAGGAGGAGCACTAGAAAGCGCAGCAAGCCAAGAAGTCAGGGATCCAAGCCCGATTGAAGAAGATCCAGAACCAATACAAGTCATGAGCACCCAGACCATTGCTCCAGCATGCTACGCCCTCACAGCGGGCCAGTCCTATGCAGACATCACCAGAGTCAATCCATTCGCCCCAGCAGAACCTCGCCCTGATGTACCACGAGACAGAGAAGGAGGGGGCGGAGGACCGCCAGGAGGAGGTGGGGGACCGCCAGGAGGAGGTGGGGGACCGCCAGGAGGAGGCGGAGGTCACCCTGGAGGAGGACCACTCGGAGCAGGGCCACCAGGAGGAGAACCGCCTGGATTTCCAGGATTCAACCTGGGCGCCCCAGGGCCACAAGGTGCGGACGCAAAACTAGTTGGCCAGCCCCCAGAACCCTTTAGAGGGGGCGAAGAAGGGCGAAAGCACGCTAGACACTGGATGCTGGACCTTGAAAACTACCACTTCTTGAACAGAAACACCGCGGCCGTCGCACAGGAAGACAACCGCGTCACGCACGCCCTCACCCTCATCAGGGGACCACATGTGGATGGATGGGCACGTCAGCGCATGAAATGGCTGCAACAGATCTCCAGAGGCATCATACAGGACAACCACCCCTGGGAGTCCTTCAGGACCAGGTTTCTCCTCGATTACTCTGACATCTCTGCCCCCCAGAGGGCGCAACAGGAGCTGATGGCGATCAAGATGCAGCCAGGAGAAGGCGTCGATAGCTACATCGTTAGGTTCGAAGAACTCGCTGAAAGGGGGAACCTCGAACCTAACAATGTCGCGGTCGTATGGTACTTCTGGAAGGGCCTCAACCCTGGACTCCTCAAGGCCTGCCTCAGAGAGAGACCCATCCCCTTTACCTGGGAAGAATGGAAACACGCCGCACGCACCAACCATGTCCACTGGCAGATCGAACAAGGCATCCTAGCTCAGCAGAAGCAACAGAACCCCTTCGCAGGGGCCCAACGAACCCCTCGCCAGTTCTTTCCGTTCCCTACATGAGGCCCTCGCCCCCAGCAGCAGCAGACGCAGCGCCACCAACAACCACTCCGCCCAAGTCAAATGGGACCAGTCCCAATGGAAGTAGACCGCCTCAGGGCCATGCTCAGCGATACAGAGAAGGCCCGCCTCCAGAAGGAAGGACGCTGCTATGAATGCAAGAAACAAGGCCACATAGCATGTCAGTGCCCCTGAAGGAAGGCAAGGGGAGACCGTCCACGTGCCGCCAAAGCACAAGCGGCGCAGGAAGACGAAGAAGAGGACCCAGGAGACACTGCTACACCTGCACTCTCTGTCCCTCAAGGAATGATGGGCCCAGAAGAAATTCTCAAAGCTATGACCGCCCTCAGTGACGAGCAGTACAATCAGATGGGCCAGATGTGGGAGGGCCAGGGTTTTCCAAACGCCTGAATACGTCGGCCAGTATTCGGGCCATGTTCTGTCGTGATGTGTATCTACCAAGAATCAAATTGTTGCGTATCCCAGCTCAGTTACACACCTCAACTGCTAAGGCCGAGCTCCCTGTCTTCATTGACAGTGGGGCAACAGAAAACTTCGTCAGCCCCACCTTCATCAAAAGAAACAGAATCGCCACGTTGCCCCTCAAACACCCCAGAAAGCTGTGAAATGCAGACGGAAGCAAGAACAGCATCGGGGAACTCACCAGGTTCACTGAACTGGAAGTAATCACTGGCAAGAAGAGCCATATCCACTGCTTTTACATCGCAGAGCTAGGGGGAGACGACCTCATATTAGGCTACCCATGGCTCGCCGCAGTAAACCCTCACATCGACTGGACGAAGGGAAGCATCGACCAAAGTATTGCCCTCCGCACACCAGAAGCATCGCTGCTCCAGCCCACACCGCCCGTGCGAGTCGCAGGACTACGGGTGGACCTCCCATTGTGTCAGCCCCTACTAGAGCCAGGAGACGAGCTCATCATGCGCCTCTGCAAGGCTACTGTCTCCCAGCGCATTGCCGAAGAAGCACAATCGAAGGAGAAGAGAACATGGGACCAGATAGTACCAGCCCACTACCACCGCTTCAGCAAGGTCTTCAGCGAGCAAGCAGCACAGCGCTTTCCTGAATCACGACCCTGGGACCATGCCATTGACCTTAAACCCGACGCCCCAGACACCATGGACTGCAAGATCTACCCACTCAACCCCAGGGAACAGGCCGCACAACGGGAATTCGTCAAAGAGAACGAGGGCCTGGGCTTAATTCGCCCCTCAGACTCCAGATATGGCTTCCCAGTCTTCTACGTCAAGAAAAAGAATGGGGACCTACGCCTGGTCATTGATTATCAGAAACTAAACGCCGTTACGATCCGCAATCGCTACCCACTGCCATTGATCCCAGAACTAATCGACCGTGTGAGGGGACATGCACTATTCACGAAAATGGACATTAGATGGGGCTACAACAACATCCGCATACGTGAGGGAGACCAATGGAAGGCAGCCTTCAAGACGAACCTGGGGCTGTTTGAACCAATGGTCATGTTCTTCGGTCTCACCAACTCCCCGGCAACCTTTCAGACCATGATGAACCAAATCTTCAAGGAACTCATCGACGGAGGCTACGTTACAGTATACATGGATGACATCCTTGTGCACACACCTCTGGACTACCCCCTGCACCGCCGCATCACCACCCAAGTCCTGGAGATCCTCCTCAAGCATGACCTCTACCTACGACCAGAGAAGTGCCTGTTTGAGGTCACGACGGTGGAATACCTAGGCATCATACTGGAAAAGGACCGCCTCAGGATGGACCCCGTCAAAATCAAAGCAATCCTGACATGGCCCACTCCAAGGAACGTCCAAGACGTCCGCGCATTCATAGGATTCTGCCTCTTCTATCGACGCTGGATCCCCAAGTTTAGTGAAATTGCACACCCCATGAATGAACTCACGCACAAGGATACCCCATGGGAATGGACAACAGCATGGCAGGCTGCCTTCGATGAACTAAAAGACTGGGTAGCTTCAGCACCGGTCCTCAGGCAACCAGACTTCGCCAAACCATTCTACGTGGACACAGACGCATCGCAACACGCTTTAGGAGCAGTCCTGCAGCAAAAAGACGAGCAGGGACACCTCCATCCAGTCGCATTCCACTCAAAAACCTTCGACGCCACCCAACGCAACTGGGATGTCGCAGACCGGGAGGCCTTCGCAGTCCTGGATGCACTACGCACATGGAGGGCCTACCTAGCAGGGAGCGCACACAAAGTCATCATATGCACAGATCACCGCAACTTACAGTACTTCCTACGACCCCAAAACCTCAATCGCCGCCAGGCCAGATGGTCACCAGAACTCCAGGAATACGATTATCAATTGGTGCACATCCCAGGCAAGCAACACATCCCCGCGGACTTCCTATCACGCCCCCCAGGGGATAAGGGAGAACATGACAATGAAAACATTACCTTATTCCCACCGGAACGCGTCGCAACTTTACAATTTGCTACCTTCCCTGAAGAGGTGGCCAAGCGAAGGCAAATCCTCCAGAGGTACCATGACCACCCCCTTGCAGGACACCCAGGTGTCAAGAACACACTTGCGCTTCTGCGAAGACACTATGAAGGGGGGAAGGAACTTGAACGTTTCACAAAGGAATATGTGCAAGGATGCGCCAAATGTCAAGAAACCAAAGCACGCACCACGCAGGCAAAGGCAACCCTCTTTCCGATTGATGTCCCTGCAGAAGAAGGGCCATTCCAAAGCGTTTCCATAGACCTAATCACGGACCTCCCCCTCTCGGCAGGGCACAATGCAATCCTCACCATTGTAGACCAAGGCTGCTCTAAAGCAGCACGATTCCTTCCATGCTCAACCACAATCACAGGAGAGGGAGTAGCCGCACTGTACTTCCGCCACATCCTCCCATGGTTCGGACTCCCCAGGCGAATCATCTCCAATCGGGACCCCAGATTCACATCACACTTTGCGCGCGCACTGGCCCAAAGCATACATGCCAAACAGAATATTAGCACCGCCTTTCACCCAAGGACAGATGGGCAAAGCGAACGCGCCAATCAACAAGTAGAGCAGTACCTGCGCCTCTGGGTTCCAGACCAACAGGACCAATGGGCATACTACCTCCCCATGGCAGAGTTTGTGTACAACTCCTGGCCACACGATCGCACAAAACTCACCGCACACGAACTCCTCTTTGGCTACCAACCTCAGTGCATGATTGACAACGACCCAACGCACCCGCCAGCAGTGCAAGACCGCCTCACACACATCCTAGACGCCAGAAAGCGTGCACAGCAGCTCCTGAATGCGCCACCTAAGACAACAACACCTCGTTTCCAAAAGGGACAAAGGGTCTGGCTAGAAGGACGCCACATCAAAACCTACTATCCCTCTAGTAAGCTGGCGCCCAAACGCTTTGGGCCATTCAAAATCACATCTGTCATCTCTCCTGTGGCTTACCAACTGGAACTGCCACCATCATGGACGATTCATAAGGTGTTTCACGTGGATCTCCTGACGCCTTACCAAGAAACAGACGCCCATGGACCAAATTACACACGCCCCCCACCAGATATCATTGAAGGTGCACCAGAATGGGAAGTAGAGCGCATTATGGGGGAGCACCACTGGGGCAGAAAGCGCGAACACCAATTTCTAATCAAATGGAAGAACTACCCACACGCTGACAATACATGGGAACCAGCTACAGGAGTGCACGCTCCAGACCTGGTCAGGGAATTCCATCAAAGAACCAAGGCGCAGCGAGACGCTGCGAGACCTAAGAGGGGGGTAATACACAGAGGGGAGGGACGCGCGCACGTCATTTCCACCCTCACTAGCTTGAGAGCACGACCAGCCAGGACACCGGAATTTCTGGTTGGACCTTGTACGCCAGGTCCTTCGTGCACGTCTCCAACAGCATCGTCAGCGGCCGCCAGAAGTCCAGAATTGGTGCCAGACTCGTCGCGCACCTCTGTCTCCAGCGCACGCCAAGCAGCATTGTCAGCGTCGCTTCCCCCTACACCAGAATCAGAGTCAGAGACAACGCTTGCCACATTCATTGCCACGGCCAGCACAGGGAGCCTACCAACGTTCTCGCCTGTCACACAGCTCCCCGAGTACCCTAATAGTAAGCTGCTTAGAAACCCAGCCAGGAAGCTGACGCAGGAAGGTTCCTGGCCCGAAATGGCACGCAACAAAACAGCTTATAAAACCGCAAAGAAACACCCCCAATCATTTTCTAACTACCCCTGTCCATTCCTCACAGCCGTGGCCTCAATTTATCCTAACATCTTCCGTGCCTCCTCGTCCCCACAAAACTTTAACCCTGCTGCTAAGCTCGCTGCTGCTTGCCACCCTCGTCGCCCTCGTCCTGCTTATATGTCTACCTCCTCTACTACGTCCTCCACGCCAGGTTCCCCCATTTACCAGGGGGACTACAGTGATTTTGCTGCTGCCGTAGACCAACCCATCCCTGCCCTGGAGCCCCCGCTGGGCTCCCCCATGACTGACATTGAGCTCCCTCCTGTCGTTGAATTGGGAGTCCTCGCGGCCAACCCAGACACCACTTCCTACCCTGAGGACTACCAGTACCCTCCTCGCGGCCACTCCACCACCACCAGCGTCCCTGGCCTCCTGCTCATGGATGCCATGGGAGAACCCGTCACCGAAAACGATGAGGAAGGCCCATCCTTCGCCGTAGACATGCACGGGGCCACCACAGGGGAGGAGGTCATCCGCCGCCTCAACGCAATGGTTGCTGAGGTGATAGACACCTTGGATGACGAGGAGGTACGAGACGTAGTCATTGATGCCACCACAGCGCTGCGTGCCAGAATAGAAAGCGACAGCGCCCCGAACACGCCCTCCTGGAACCCCGCAAACATCCCTGACGAGTGGAGCCCCCTCGCGGCCATTGACGTAGAAGGGATCGCGGAGGGAATGGACGAGNNNNTATTTTTAGCAATGCATTATCAACCTCATGTAGATTTTGCTTTTAATAGTGTAGAACATATCATGAGAGATGTTAATGCTGGTTGAATATTAAGATATACACACGCTAATGTAGCATCATTCTTGGGATGAGGCAAAGTCATTTTCA
>QLOS01000515.1:0-25675 GCA_003313725.1 Russula sp. MG48 | reverse complement strand
ATAATGACATTGGGCACAGGGTAACAAATTGAAACTGAATGAGAGAGGGGTCATTCAAGTGTTCAGGTGACGCCAAACAACGTTGGCCGAGTCTATGTGATGGCAATGGCCTGTATGAGAAGTGGTGAGATGGCAAAAGTGGTCAATGCTCATTCTAAGCGCAACAGGCATACCCACCTTAGGGATCTGATAGAAATGAGTTGGTCAAGTGGGGCTTGATGACAGGACTATGCACCACTGGTGACTGGTCCACTGTCCACATGCCCACATGGAGTGCAACGTCAGTGCATGCTTATAGATGACATTCTGTCACATTCATTGACATGGAACCAGGGCCGCTAGGCTAGGAATGAACTGACTTAGTTACAAGAATGCATCAATAGTTTCAATTCAAATGACTTTGCATTGGAGCATCATGTGTCAATCAGCAGTGCCATTTGTTGCAAATGGTAAACAGGAATTACTGATTAACAGACAAGAGGTGCAAAGTAAGGCAACTGTATAAGATAGATGAGTAATAAGGTGTGTGGAATGGTGTTGAGACTCCAAGGAGGCACATAGATCCCAAGATTGTGCAAGGGCTCATGGCAAACCACAAGTGTCACTCTTCGCTTTGGACTCGAGGTGATCTTGATCAGGGATGGCAGGTCCAGGCAGGACCCAGAAGAAGTGACTCAAGTCTAGATAGCAGCCCATTGTGGGATCATAGTAAATTAGCGGTGGCCATTGTAAACTTGAAGTTCAGGAGATGCACATGCACACGTCACACATCACAGGGTAATCCAAGTCAGCGCATCATACTTTGGAAGGAGAGCGGAATGAAAACCATCAGCGTTCTGCCTGGTTCCAGCTCTCCTTCTGCCCGCTGCTGATCAACAATGTCTCATCCACCATTGCTTCCACAACAGAGGATAGTCGTAACACTGCTGCATACAATACAAGACCCCTGCAGAGATGCTTGTCAATGCGCTGGACAATTCAGGTATCGCTAAACATGCTGGGTTTGAAGAAAAGGAGGCGCAGAGGGCACAACGACAGATGTGGCTTGTGAAGGCAGGTAAAGAGGGTCACATCAAGGTGCACATCATCACCAACTCCGAGTATGTTTCTCAAATCGTGTTTCATAAAACCACTAAGTTTTTCTCGCAGTTTGTAGCACAGGTAAGGCCCTCACCCTGCACACCTCCTCTCTGTTCCAAGAACATTGGCAACAGCTCAAGGAGATGAGCTCATTCCTGTGCAAGTTCACCGAGCTGCACGAGGTGTACCAGGAGTCAGAGAACCCGGTCGTGTCGTTGCTCCTCTCAGTCACGTCGACCGTCGCATCATCCCCTTGTTCCTTACAATGGCCAACCTTCTCATCTGACATTATTCTCTCACCCACAATCTAGAGATTACACACCCTGAACTCCTGCCCAAACCTCCAACCCTGGAACAACTCTGGTCGAGGTTTCTAGTGTAATGGTTCCTCAGCCTTCTTGGTCGACTAGCTCGCTTATCCTCCAACCACAAAACTGTCAATAGATCCCTGTGAACCCGGAGGTTCTCGATTTTATGCAGACAGCAGCAAACGACACCGAGTGTTTACTTCGACTTGCAAAAGATGGGAGTGTTTCATCTGGTAACCTTGAAGGCCTCGTCTCCCGCGTCATCACTGGCACTGCCAATTCATCTAGGGATGATCGTTTCAGAGCTGCATTTTTGACAATTTATCAACTCTTTGCAACCAGCGAACATGTCTCTGGGATTCTGAAAAGACAGTTTGAATTGACAGGTCTACGGTATCTGTAAGTGGATAACCCCCTCTTAGCAGACAAGTTTTGATGCCCCATCCCTCAGCACCTTGCTATTTATCGAGAGTTGGCTCAACAAAGGGTTCGAGGATGTAAATCTCAGTTGTTCATCGAAGATCAAAGAATTTGCTGGTGTCATCTCAGACTCGGAGTCCAAAAGAATGTAAAAAAAGGCTGTAGAAATTGCAAGGTTGGTTGATGACCCTGAATATGTAGGTCGTACCAGACCATTGAATATAACGATGGCTAACTGGGTCTTCAGGTCTGCCTCTGCAAGCCAGAAAATGCCCCACATCTACAACATGAACCTGCTCCACAGCCTCCAGGTGTGACACCATCCAATTTGGCTGCTGCCCTAACCGTGGTAGAAGGCACCCGGTTCAAGCGTATCACTTATTGGGACTACGTAAACTTCACCCGAAGGCAATTTGATACGCGGCGCATAGAAGTATTCAACACTGTCCATGACCTGGTCACGGCATGGGTAAAGAAAACCATCTTGGAGTGAGGTTCCTGCTTGTTACTCAAAGCCCAATCACAATGCTCACCCTCAATTATGACAGGCCTGATTACTTAGATGAGAGAATGAAGAATGGATCCATACTGCACAGGTTAGACATCTTAATGCTTTGCGTATGGTATGTACTGATGCCAGCACAAGACGTGCCACAACTTGAACAACTTCTCCTCGGCGTCAGCAATTGTGGTCGCCCTTATGTCACAAGCGATCAAGGGGCTGGTCCTTATGTGTGAGAGCAAGGCTGTGCGAGTTCTGCAGACACTGTGCAGAGATCTTGTGGCTGGCGCATACCAAATGACGCTGGGTCAAGTAGGAACAACAGATCTTATCCCCTGGCTGGGTAAGTCGTCCTCCTACCGTGCTAACACTCCAACCTGACCTTCACAGACCCCCACCTCTCCGCCCTGAACATAACCTTTGCTCATCCCAATCTGATCATTGAAGTGGATGAGCATCCTTTAATTGACTTTTGGCAGTGCAGAGAGCTCACAGAGCAGATCGATTCCCTCATTCAGTTCTCACCACCTCGCTGCCCCGGGACGCAACAAGATGTGTTGGCATTTGTGGAGTACAGTCTCAAGTCGATCACCAGCGACTCTGCTTCACATGCTGCCGCAGCCACTCGCAGCGCCAAATTGGCTGGGGAAGAGCAGTTGATGCTCGAACACCGGGCAAGGATGCGATCGCTCAGAATTCCCTGGTCGCCTCAATGACGGAAATGAGGTCGACGATGATCTATCTTCTATTCTCCCTTCTCAAGATCTTACACATTCCCTCTTCGTATGAGCCCACAGAATATCGTCCCCAGGCCTGTATCGGGGTTGAACGACATAAGTGAGGGCACCCTTTCAACTGCAACTGGTGTGTTTTTCATGGGCCATGCCGATCGCATGACAAACATATCAAATTACTAGCGACCTCCCTTATACGTACCACGAAGAATGTCAAAATATACCAAGTTGGTCCCTGAATTTTTGCTGTATCCCCTTTTGCTTAATATTTGACTCAGTCGCAATGCGACAATCTTAGCAGGTGATGTCTAGACCTCATTTCTGCTCTGTGGGACCACTCACGCAGACTCGAGGGAATGTACGCTTAGCAAGTTGCAGATGAGGTGGAATGGTGAAGTGAAATTGTTGTTGTCACCTGAATCCATCCATGATACCACCCCCCGCCTTGGGAGTTGGGGTTCGGATTTGGATTCGGATGATGTGTCAGTATTGGCATTGCTGGATGTGTGTGTAATTAAACAGTGAATTTTGTAGTCATATAAGGTCATTGGCCTGGAAAGGGGCGGTTGAAAACCGGTTGCAAACCAGAGTCGACCGGGAACTACTGTTTCAATGACCGAACCAAACTGTGGATTTGCTGGTGGTGTGGTTCAGCTAGGTTGTGGTTTGAACCAGTGGCAGTTACGGTTAAAGCCGGCCTGAAACCGGAACCGCAGCAACACTAACACTGACTGAATATTCACTAGGTGTAGATTTTGGTTAGGCTGACATCTAAACCAATATTGCCTGAGTGTTGGGCAGGATTAGGCGGACAGTGATTACATATTCATTGTGTATAGACATTGGTTAGGCTGACGCCTCGACCAATATTGCCTGAGGTCTGATCAGATTAGGCGGACACTTACTGAATATTCACTGGGTGTAGACATTGGTCAGGCTGACATTTCAACTAATATCGCCTGAAGGTCTGGTCGGATTAGGCGGACACAGATTGAATATTCACTAGGTGTAGATGTTGGTTAGGCTGACATCTCAACCAATATTACCTGAGTGTCTGGTGGGATTAGGCAGACAGTGATTAAATATTCACTAAGTGTAGACATTGGTATGGTTGACACCTCAACCAATATTGCCTGAGGTGTCGTTGGATTAGGCGAACTCTGACTGAATATTCACTGGGTGTAGCAATTGGTTAGGCTGACATCCCAAATAATTGCCTAAAGGTCTGGTCGAGTTAGGCAGACACTGACTGAATATTCACTAGGTGTAGATATTGGTTAGGCTGACATCTTAACCAATATTGCCTGAGTGTCTCATTGGATTAGGCAGACAGTGATTAAATATTCACTAAGTGTAGACATTGGTTAGGCTAACACCCCAATGAATATTGCTTGATCAGATTAGGAATACACTGACTGAATATTTCCTGTGTGTAGTTACTGGTTAGGCTGACATCCCAACGAATGTTGCCTAAAGGTCCAGTCAGACTTGGCGGACACTGAGTGAATATTCACTAGGTGTGGATATTGGTTAGGCTGACACCCCAACCAATATTGCCTAAAGATCCTGTCTACTTAGGCGGATGCTGACTGAATATTCACAAGTTGTAGATATTGTTTAGGCTGACATCCAAACCAATATTACCTGAGTGTCTAGTCAGATTAGGTGGACAGTGACTAAATATTCACTAGGTGTAGAGATTGGTTAGGCTAACACCTCAACCAATATTGCCTGAGGTCTTGTTGGAGTAGGTGGACACTGACTGAATGTTCACTAGGTGTAGATATATTCAGTGAGTGTAATATCATGTGCACATGTAGTTGAATCAAGTGGACACATACCGGATATTCAGTCAGAACAGTGCATAGATGTCAACCTGATAGCTAAACCATTATTCTGATTCAGCCCGATAAAATCAGGCAAGAGCATCCCACATTTTCACACTGTGTAGATATTTGTCCACCTGGACTATCAAAGGTGCCTCCCACCCAATCCCATATTATCTGAAGCTGCCATCGGACTATTCAGACAGTGGATATGTATCTATACATCATCAGATGCGATCCATGATAATATTTTCAGACATATCCAGTTTTCTGGTTCCATTTCAAACACATAGATAAAGCTTATTGAATCAGGCCTTTTTGTCTTATGCAGATATTTATAGTAATGATTGCAAATTGCAGATTTATCACTTTGGACATTCTAATTGATGAACTGATCTGTTTGCTGATGTAGTCTGATTTAGTGTTCCAAGGTCCAGTTACCCTAACCAGAAAATAACCGGTAACCGGACCAAACCTAACCGATAATAACCGGACCATCAGTCACGGTTATGTTAAATTGACCTCAAAGCGGTTAGTGGTCATGCAATTCACAAAATATTTATGACTGATCAAATGACTGTCACGACCGGTCACAACTAGTTATTATCAAATTTATATTTTTATTATTTATCACCCTCTAATACTAATACAAGGTCTATCTATATCTAAATATCTAAACATATTAATGTATCTAACATAGGTCATGGCCATACCAGAGGGAGAGGTGAAGGAACGAAGCAGGGTGGGGAAGGTTTATATATGTTGGAGCAGCGCATGGACCTTTTGGGTGCCAATCAGCAGTCAACAAACACACAGACACGTCAACAATCAACAGGCACATCACCACATCACCCCTCTGGCTCAACAGGCAATGGGGCAACTATGGGCCAATGCACATCGAGACACCCAACGGCGACAACGGACGGTGACAATGACAACAACGGCTTGTAACAGCGGTAGTGGGGGCAGCGCAGGCTCAGGAGACATCCCTCCTGAGTTCACTGGTATGTTTTCTTTCGTTTTCTCTGTCTCTCAAAGCAAACTAACTTATTCAAATCATTTTGTTTACAGGAATATGGCAGCTCTGAAGCGGCTGCCACCACCACTTCACCCAATGGAGGTGGCAGCTGTACCACCCCCACCGGCAACGTACCCCCCACATGGAGCCTGCAACACACCCACTGACAACGTACTCCGCGTGGAATTGGCAACACCAGCGCAGTCACGACGATGCGCGTGGCACTGGCAGCACCACCGTGGCTACGATGACGTGTGGGATTTGCAGTACCAGTGTGGTCACGGTGATGTGCGTGGCAGCAACATCACCATGGCTACGATGATGTGCACGAGATTGGCAACACCAGCGCAGTCACAACGACATGCGTGGCACCAGCAACACCACCACGGCTACGACAGTGCACGTGGGATTGGCAGCACCGGCACGGTCACGACGATGCACATGGCAGTGGCAGGACCACTGTGGCCATGACAGTGCGTGGGGGATTGACAGCACCAGCGCAGCCATGACGGTGCGCATAGAGTTGGCAGCATCATCGTGATGCCCCTCCATTGTGTGCATTTCACGTGGGGGGGCCTGGTTTTTAGTTTAGTAGTAGCCTGTACATTAGAATCTTATTAAATAATTTTTATTTATTTCTTGTGTGAATGACCAGTCGTGACTGGTCCCTGACCAGTCATGACTGGTCCCTGACCAGTCATTGTATGACCGGTGGTGACCAGTGGTGACCACAAGCGGTCGTGGCTCGCGAGAAAATGTAACTGATAACTGTGGTCTGGTTTGGTTATGGAGCTCTGATCTGAGAAGTGTGACTGGTTATGGTTACGGTTACCGAGATTTTGGCTCAAAAACCGAACTGGACCGGACTTTGAAACTCTAGTCTGATTCCATCTGTGTGCATGCATTGCTTCTGGAAGATCACAGCCTGTGCAGATATCTGACACCCAACACCGAACACCTGACGCCCAATGTCCGACACCCGATGCCTGATGCCTGATACCCAACCCCTGACATCTGATGCCCAATGCCCAATGCCCAATGCCCAATGCCCAATGCCCAATGCCCAATGCCCAATGCCCAATGCCCAACGCCCAATGCCCAATGCCCAATGCCCAATGCCCAATGCCCAATGCCCAACGCCCAATGCCCAATGCCCAACACCCAACACCTGCCAACCACTGACCAATGCAACTTGTGACAAGCAGGATAAGTTCCTATGTGTACTATCACTGACTGTTATACATTCACAACAATTGAACATAAAATGTTCTATTTGTACATTTGAGCTATGTACAGTGCGAGATGTGTCAAATATCAAAACCAAACATAGTTGTGCCTGAGTGAGATGTATCCAAGGTCAGTCCACCCCAGCCTTCATCAGACAGACCTCCTTATCAAGGAGGGAAAGCTCCTCTGTGCTCTGCCTAATAGCAGTATCCACTTCTTGTTGGGACCTAAGCTCAGTAGCAGCATGAACATCCTCTTCGTGCTGCCTCTCAGTGGCATTCGCTTCAAGCTTCCCCTCGACCTCATCGATGGCCTGTGTGCACATGTCAAAGAGGGTGCTGTACAGGCCCAGGTGCTCAGACTTGGACTGAGCGTAGCGGATCCGAGTAAGTCTCCCCTGTAAATGGAATGATTAGCTTGGGGAAATGAATAATGAATGATACACACAAGTAAGTGATACATCTCCTCATACCAGTCGGACAAATGTGCTTCATCCAGTCACCCATTGGACAGATTGTCAGGTCTAGCTTGGTACCTCTCAATGATGCGCACACAGAAATCAAGTTTCTCCACCCTTAGATAGGCGATGAATGCATCCGATTCTTGAATGGGATCAGGGAATGACATTTGGTATGCGTGACGTGAAGCCAACAGCCTAGCGACCTTTCCAATCGATGGACCAATTCGGATTCCCATGCTGTGGCTGATCAGTGTGCATGCGGAGTCTGTGGAGTCCTTGTGAGGCAGGGCCTCATGGCATCTGCTGAGTCCGATGGTACCATGTTGCATTATTACTCACAAATTAGTCATATCCAAATTCTGATGGACACTTAGCCTGATAGCATATTCCAATAACAGTACTTCCTCTGAATCCAGTCAGAGTAGTCAGATATTCACTAGATATTTACTGCATAAATAAGTTTGTCACTCCAACATCCAAGCTGGTGTTAGGACTGAATATTCACTCAGTGTAAGTACTGATTAGACCGCTCACTAAGTTGGGCAGATTAGTTGGACGCTCATTAAATGTTCCCTTAATGTGACTACTTGACACAACTTTGGATGTATGAAGTGCTGGAATATGGTTTAATATCTCAATTCATGAGTTTTCCCTTTAGGGACTGAAAATAAGGAACTATTTGAAGGAAGATAGAATTATGGAGTTCTAAGAAAGTCTATGAGAACAATGGCCAACCTAATAGAGTAGAGAATTTAGTCTCAGCCTGATCAGCAAGTGAAGTCCAAAGTGCCATCTGCTTGTGACAATAGCAATCAAGTCCAGGTGGTCGCTCCCTGTCTTCAATGTTACCAAGTCTCTTCCTCCATTCGCCTTCCTTCCATCGGAACCAATTCACTGTCCATTCCATTTCTAGTCCGACAAGCTGGAATTCTTCAGACCAGTGGGAAACACATGCCTTGGCTCTCAGCCAGCTTACTCGATAGACTAGGGCAGATTAGTTGGATATTGAAATATGTGAGCGGAGTACACACATTCCTGCATTTGTGGACCATTTGAAGGATTGATATCTCCGATGTGCCAAAACCATGGTAGAGCATTGGACTGCTGTCCAAATCACTGCTCATTGGTAATATCTCCTGCCAGTTTGAGGTCCTCATTGGTAATCTCCTGCAGAGTCGCCAGATATTCTGTGTCAATTGGGAGGTGCTGGAGAGTGCTGTGAGCATGTTGATATGTGGCTCGACACTTTCAAGCCTCAGCATCCAGTTTATGAACATTGTCCCAAGCTCGGGCAGTTGTCCGCTGGCTATCCACATTGCGCACCTCTGTCCGGAAGCAAAGAGACTTCTCACCAAGGGCCAGGCAAAGTCCTTCAAGCGCATCTGTCACCTGCCCCTTGTGCAGTTCAGCTTCAACCATTGCAATTGATTCAAGTGAAAGGTGTTCAATCTCTCCAGGTGTTAGGCTCACTGGGGCCTGACGCCTGATGAGGCTGGTGCTGGCTCTCACTCGACTTCAACCTTGGTGGTGTCCCAAGGTTCTCAAGGCGATAAGATAGCAGATAGTCCACACTATTGTTAGATAAGTGAGGATCAAGGCGAGAAGTAGGGCGAGCTTGAAGTAAGACAGTTCGATCTTGAGGGAGATGAGATAAGATCGCAGTTTGACTTCAGAGGGTGCTGAGTGGCGACTCAATTGTAAGCTTGATCTTAGATCGGACTGATAAGACCACAAAGACAAGATATATAATCGCAGAGATCTTCAGCAAGAAGATCTCTAGCACGAGACAGTGGATTGTATCAAATCAAGCCGAAACTGAGGAATAAGTCCCCAGTTTCCCTTCCTATTTATACATGTATGGACCCATGTGGGTCCCGCAGTCATCAGTCATGGTCTGGTAGTCATAACAAGCCCTTGGGGTAAGTACGCGTAAACGAGGTGCAGTAATAGCCGGTCGGTGATGGTAGTGGGTCCGGAAGTGACAGGGTGATGTCACATCACACCACCGCCCATTCTGTCCAGGACTCCGGGCCGGAAGTGGTGTGCGTGTGACGCACCCTGTATTGGAATATGAGCTGCCTAACGTAAAACTGTACCTGCCACTTTTTGTCCCTCAACCAGCCCAACGCGCGTGACACCAGGGCCTAATGCTGAGGGCAGAGTGATGCGGTCATGTTTGGGTGTGAACCAGCCATCGGGATGGGACTCCAAAGTGTCGTCTGATGCATTGGGATCAGAGTCCATAATCTGCAGATCTTGGATCAGCCATTTAGTATCATCATCCAGTTTGATGATAACAGCCATTCGCTGTTTATATGCAGTAATTCGTGCTTCAAGTTTCCGCCGCCTTTCAAGAAGTTCATTTCTCTGTGCAACTAGAGTTTCCAGGTCCAGTTGCTGGAACTGGAAAAAAACTGGAACTCAACCGGACTTCAACTGCAAGCAACTGGACTTCCAGTTGCAGTTGGCAGGCATCTTACATAAACCAACCGGTTGCAGTTGGTGAGTTCAGCCCCACTCCAACCAGTTGCAACCGGTCGCAACCGGTTGCAACTGGCTTACCTAACCTTGCCAATAGTATGTAATAATCTTTATTTAATATAGTATTTACTTATTATAATTTGATTGATAGTACTGAATCTAAGGGAAACAGGGCGGACGGCCAATGTTTGCACATGTTTGTGCAGGTCAACGATGACGCGCGTGCGTTTTCTTCTCTGCTCTTACAACTTACAACTTACAACTAC
This sequence comes from Russula sp. MG48, assembly GCA_003313725.1. Classification (NCBI taxonomy): domain Eukaryota; kingdom Fungi; phylum Basidiomycota; class Agaricomycetes; order Russulales; family Russulaceae; genus Russula; species Russula sp. MG48. The sequence continues at coordinate 15,353 of QLOS01000515.1, read as the reverse complement.
AAGGCTACGACTACGACGCCACACCACGATGCCGCCATCTCCTCGCTCGCTCCAATTGCGAGTCAGAGGCGACAACCGGCCACATGCACCGGCAGCGGGACGGGCACAAGGGGCTTTCCTAGCCCCTTGTGCCCTGGTATGTTCTTATCTTCTAATTCGCCATTCTCAACTGACAGTCTATTCAAGTTCCAGGCCGATACCCCCTCCCTCGCTCCAAATGCGAGACGGAGGGGGTTTCCATCTTTTTCTCTGGCAGCACACCCCTCCCTCATCCCAAACGTGAGACGGAGGGGTTCCGTTCCATTCCGTCCCCATGCCCACGCCCTCTCCCTCGCTCCAAATGCGAGATGGAGGGGGTTCTATTGGTTTAGGCCAACGCCGATGCCAATGCTGACCCCTCCCTCGCTCCAAGCGCGAGACAGAGGGGTTTCATTCCATTCCATCCCCACGCCTGCGCCCCCTCCCTCGCTCCAAATGTGAGACGGAGGGGGTTCTATTGTTTTATGCCGACGCCAACGCCAACGCCGACCCCTCCCTCGCTCCAAGCGCGAGATGGAGGGGTTCCGTTCCGTTCAACGCCCACGCCTGCGCCCCCTCCCTCGCTCCAACTGCAAGACGGAGGGGTCTTTAATTAATAATTAATAAATAGTGTACATACCCCTCTGCTCCAACGCGAGACAGAGGGGTCTTTGTATTTATGTAGATTAGTAAATTATTATTTGCTGTACAGCGGTTCCAACCGGTCCCAACTGGTTTTGGGACCAAAAACTACTGTGACCAACCAGTCGGCCGCAGTTGCGGTCACGGTTGGCCACTTTTGGCAAGCCCAGCAACCGGTCATGGTTGCGGTTGTGGCCAAAACAGGAAAAAAACTGGACCCGACCGGACCTGGAACCTCTATGTGCAACAGAGCATGAACTTCCTAATGATGTCACATGACGCTGAAGCAACAGTCTGAAATGTAATATCAGTTTGAAAGGATCTAAGTTAGTAAATTCAATCCACAACTTACTGTGAGCGCTCAATGGCCAGGCCTTCCATGAGAGCGGACACTGCACCAGATAAATTCTTGTGCCGGATTTCAGCTTCCAAAAGCCTTAGACGAATATCCACCAGCGTTGGTACTAATCCACATGGGTCACCCATTCCCAAAAGAGGAGTAAAGGCACCTCCTACATTTTTCCAATGTGACTTCATAGATCTTGAGATGATCACCACAGTTCTCCATGGTGACTCGTTCCTGGGCTGTCCATTCTTGAACCAATGATGGTTCAAGACATTCCATCAACTGTTCGAATGCTGGCTTTGTCTCTGCAAGTCCCTGCTTGGCTCAGGGCCACTTTCCACATAGGGAGTTCGCTTGTGGTAGTGTCAGTGCAATGTAGTAATGGCTCAAATATAGATTCATACCCATCCGTAGGGAGTGACATGGGTAACCCCTGGGTGGGATTTCCCGAACCCACACCCACACCTGTCAACACCACACCTGAATGGTTTTGGGTGCAGTTAAACCATACAAATTCATGGTTTTTTTTTTAACCGCGGTTTCATCACAGTTTTTTTGCAGTGTTGTGAAACCGCGGGTGGTTGAAGTAAAAAAAGCAATAATATTTAAAAAAAAAACAATGGCCATAAGGGCACGCAAGGAAAATATAAGTACATGATCCCCTGGCATCCCCAGCCACAAATGTGTGATCCGCGAGCACGCAGGCAAGTGTGTGTGCATCGTGCGGGCATTGTGTGGGTGTCGTGCAGGCGTCGTGTGGGTGTGCAGGTGTCGTGCGGGCGTGTGGGCATTGTGCAGGTGTGCGGGCATTGTGCAGGCATTGTGCGGGTGTGCAGGCATTGTGCAGGCATTGTGCGGGCGTGCAGGCATTGTGCGGGCATTGTGCGGGCATGCGGGCATTGTGCAGGCGTTGTGCGGGTGTGCGGACTTCATGCGGACGTGCGGGCATTGTGCGGGTGTTGTGTGGGCGTGCGGACGTCATGCGGACGTGCGGGCGTTGTGTGGGCGTTGTGCGGGCATGCGGGCATTGTGCGGGCATTGTGCGGGCGTGTGGGCATTGTGCGGGCGTGCGGGCATTGTGCAGGCATGTGGGCATTGTGTGGACGTGTGGGCATTGTGCGGGCGTTGTGCAGGTGGGCAGGTGGTGTGTGATCTGCCAGAGAGGGGCGATCGGCGGGCGCACAGGTGTGCATGCGTGCATGCATGCGTGCGGGTGGGCGGGCAGGGTGCAATCTGCCAGCAGGTGGCGATCAGCATACAGGTGTGCAGGTGAGGTGTGATCTGCCAGTGGGTGGCGATCAGCGGGTGTGCAGGTGTGCGAGCGGCCGATCCGCGGGTGGGATGGCAGCCATATGACAGTAAGCAGCACATCCCCCTCCGACTCACAGTTGAAGCGAGGGAGGGGGGGAGAGGTCAAACATAATTTATTACAAAAAGCTACTACTGTAGTAACTATTTATTCTATTCTATTTATTACATGCAGACAATGTGTGTGCGGGTGGACGATGTGCATGCATGCGGGAGATGTGTGGTGCGCGGGTGATGTGCCAGTGGGGCGCACGGGCGATGGAGGGCACATGAGGCAATGTGGGGGCGTCATTGTAGCCTCGTGTTAGACACGAGGAGTGGGCTGTCATCATCAAAGACTTGTTAGTAGGAACAAAAATGAAAAGAAAAAAAATGCATATCTTGAGGTGGCAGTTTGAAACCTTCTTTAAGTGCTTTTTTGAGGGGCGGGGTTGGTGGCACTGCAGACAGACACCCCCCTCCATCTTGCGTTTGGAGCGAGGGAGGAGGGTGATGGTTGGAAATCGCCACACGTCATGTTTTGAGGTGGGGATGGTGGCGGCGTGAGAGGAAATGCCACGCATCAAGCTGAAAGCGTCCCTTACAGACTGGCCGCGTGGAACTCCGAACTGGTAAATAAAAAATAAAAAAAAGGAATAAAACAAAAGCACAAAACCGTAGTAAACCCATAACCCGGGGTTAAGGGTGCGGTTTTGCCTCAGGTGGGAAATCTCAACACTGCACCCACACCTGTGACACACCATGACCAAAAACCACGGTGTCACCCAGACCCGTGTCACTCCCTATGCACAGTCGGAATTCTTGGAACTTTGGGATTCTCTGAAGATTACCAGTGCTGTTGGGAAGTGGCACCTTGCCGCTCACATTCTGGAATGCTTTGCAAGGTTTACACTTAATTTCATTGAGGGCGCCGGTCAGGTCGAAGGTGAGATCCTGGAAACATTGTGGTCCAGCTTGGATGAAGTTGCTGGGCTTGCACAAGCAATGTCCACTGCGCATCATCAGGAGGTTCTGGATGAGTACATGAATGATAGCAATTGGTGGAAAATCATTCAGATGGGTAGGGAGTGACACGGGTCTGGGTGACACCGTGGTTTTTGGTCATGGTGTGTCACGGGTGCGGGTGCGGTGTTGAGATTTCCCACCCAAGGCAAAACCGCACCCTTAACCCCAGGTTATGGGTTTACTACAGTTTTGTGCTTTTGTTTTATTCCTTTTTTTTATTTTTTATTTACCAGTTTGGAGTTCCATGCGGCCAGTCTGTAAGGGACGCTTTCAGCTTGATGTGTGGCATTTCCTCTCACACCACCACCATCCCCACCTCAAAACACGACATGTGGCAATTTCCAACCATCACCCTCCTCCCTCACTCCAAATGCAAGACGGAGGGGGGTGTCTGTCTGCAGTGTTGCCAACCCCGCCCCTTAAAAAAGCACTTAAAGAAGGTTTCGAACCGCCACCTCAAGATATGCATTTTTTTTCTTTTCATTTTTGTTCCTACTAACAAGTCTTTGATGATGACAGCCCACTCCTTGTGTCTAACGCGAGGCTACAACGACGCCCCCACATTGCCTCGCGCGCCCTCCATCGCCTGCACGCCCCACTGGCACATCACCTGCGCGCTGCACATCTCCCGCACGCATGCACATCGTCCACCCGCATGCACATCGTCCGCATGTAATAAATAGAATAGAATAAATAGTTACTACAGTAGTAGCTTTTTGTAATAAATTATGTTTGACCTCTCCCCCCCTCCCTCACTTCAACTGCGAGTTGGAGGGGGATGCGCTGCTTACTGTCACGCGGCCGCCATCCCGCCCGTGGATCGGCTGCTCGCATGCCTGCACGCCTGCTGATTGCCGCCCACTGGCAGATTGCACCCTGCCTGCCCGCCCACATGCACGCATGCACGCACGCATGCCTGTGCGCCTGCCGATTGCCCCTCTCTGGCAGATCGCACGCTGCCCGCCCACCTGCACGATGCCCGCATGATGCCTGCACGTCCACACGATGCCCGCATGCCCACACAATAGAGGTTCCAGGTCCAGTTGGGTCCAGTTTTTTTCCCATTTTGGCCACAACCGCAACCATGACCGGTTGCTGGGCTTGCCAAAAGTGGCCAACCGCGACCGCAACTGCGGCCGACTGGTTGGTCACAGTAGTTTTTGGTCCCAAAACCAGTTGGGACCGGTTGGAACCGCTGTACAGCAAATAATAATTTACTAATCTACATAAATACAAAGACCCCTCTGTCTCGCATTGGAGCAGAGGGGTATGTACACTATTTATTAATTATTAATTAAAGACCCCTCCGTCTCGCAGTTGGAGCGAGGGAGGGGGCGCGGGCGTGGGCATTGAACGGAACGGAACCCCTCCATCTCGCGCTTGGAGTGAGGGAGGGGTCGGCATCGGCATCGGCGTCGGCATAAAACAATAGAACCCCCTCCGTCTCACATTTGGAGCGAGGGAGGGGGCGTGGGCGTGGGGATGGAACGGAACAAAACCCCTCCGTCTCGCGCTTGGAGCGAGGGAGGGGTCGGCATCAGCATCGGCGTTGGCCTAAACCAATAGAACCCCCTCCGTCTCGCATTTGGAGCGAGGGAAAGGGCGTGGGCATGGGGACGGAACGGAACGGAACCCCTCTGTCTCGCGTTTGGGATGAGGGAGGGGTGTGCTGCTAGAGAAAAAGATGGAAACCCCCTCCGTCTCGCATTTGGAGTGAGGGAGGGGGTATCAGCCTGGAACTTGAATAGACTGTCAGTTGAGAATGGCGAATTAGAAGATAAGAACATACCAGGGCACAAGGGGCTAGGAAAGCCCCTTGTGCCCGTCCCGCTGCCGGCACATGTGGCCAGTTGTCGCCTCTGACTCGCGATTGGAGTGAGCGAGGAGATGGCGGCGTCGTGGTGTGGCATCGTAGTCGTAGCCTTGTAGTTGTAAGTTGTAAGTTGTAAGAGCAGAGAAGAAAACGCATGCGCGTCGTCATTGACCTGCACAAACATGTGCAAACATTGGCCGTCCACCCCGTTTCCCTTAGATTCAGTACTATCAATCAAATTATAATAAGTAAATACTATATTAAATAAAGATTATTACATACTATTGGCAAGGTTAGGTAAGCCAGTTGCAACCGGTTGCAACTGGTTGCAACTGGTTGGAGTGGGGCTGAACTCACCAACTGCAACTGGTTGGTTTATGTAAGATGCCTGCCAACTGCAACTGGAAGTCCGGTTGCTTGCAGTTGAAGTCTGGTTGAGTTCCAGTTTTTTTCCAGTTCCAGCAACTGGACCTGGAAACTCTACCGCACAATGCCCACACGCCCGCACGATGCCCGCACGCCTGCACGACACCCGCACAATGCCCGCACGCCCGCACAATGCCCACACAATGCCCACACGTCCGCACGATGTCCGCACGATGTCCACACACCCGCACAACACCCGCATGACGCCCGCACGACGCCTGCACGTCCACACGACATCCACACACCTGCATGACACCCGCACAATGCCCACACAATGCCCACACGCCCACACAATGCCCACACAATGCCCGCATGCCTGCACGACGCCCGCATGCCCACACAATGCCTGCACGACGCCTGCATGCCCGCACAACGCCTGCACGATGCCCGCACGATGCCCACACGATGCATGCACACTCACCTGCACGCTCACAGATTGCACGTTTGTGGCTGGGGATGCCAGGGGATCATGTACTTATATTTTCCTTGTGTGCCCTTATGGCTGTTGTTTTTTTTTTAAATATTATTGCTTTTTTTACTTCAACCACCCACAGTTTCACAACACCACAAAAAAACCATGACAAAACTGCGGTTAAAAAAAAAACCGTGAATTTGTACGGTTTAACCACACCCAAAACCGTTCAGGTGCAGTGTTGACAGGTGCGGGTGTGGGTTTGGGAAATCCCACCCAGGGGTTACCCGTGTCACTCCCTAACTGTGCAACATGCTCTTGGAAATGAATGCTCCACTGGCAACATATGTCATAAATGATGAGTGCCTGATCATGGCCCAAAAACCGTTTCAGTGCCTGGCAGATTGAGTAGTCCATATTAATTTGCCTAGTGTGGAATCAGTAACACGGTGATTCCAATCCTATCAGATATACACACTGCTCTCCCTTTTGGAAATCAATGACACAATGTGGGACAAAGGCACCATGTCTTGCACATGCACATGCCCCCTTTCCTGTTGAGTCCAAGTGTTTCCGATGCAAGTTTCCATTATTCTGGGCCCTATGATTGTTACATCTTGATTTCTTCATGTATCTTAGCATCTGATGTGTTGAGAAATTTATGGAAACTCACAGGCTGTCTTTCCGGTGCATGCACCAAGTGGTTTGCATAGGGTGGATGCCTAACCATAAACAGTTCACCATCAGATAATGAAACATCATCTGAGGGACGCTTCATGATGAGATGGACCAATTTCATATTCCCATCCACAACCAATTGTGGCCAGTATAGCAATCTATGTGGAATAAGTGCCATAGTTAACAGTAGCATCAGGAAAAGATCTTCCTCACCTGTCCTCCAGTTTCCATTCCTGTTGAGCAGCACATAGTGCGCATACAACCAGGGAGTAAGAGACTCACTTATACAGTGACAAGTAGAAGTCAGAGTACTGAGGATTAGAGTGTGCTACCTGGGGGTTTATATACACGAAGGACAGGAGTGACTGGTCACTATGTGACAGTAAACTAATAGATGAAAAGAGGGTGTCTTTGTATATCCCTTAAGGGGATATTTGTACTCAACTGGGCGTGGCATATAGCTGGTTACCATTTCCGGTTCAACACTCCCCCTTGCTAAGTGTACCGTAATAACACAGTTGGTTGAAGAACCATTTGGCACTTAAGTCCGTGGTGGATTTCCGGTTGGACTTTGTGCGGTCAGGTTCGTCACGCACCTCTTGTAAAGGTGAAAGTCATGGCGTGTATGGGAGCATAAGTCCAGACCTTGACTAAACGGAGACGTGCTGATGTGTGGGAGACTCTGGAAGCTAAGTCCAAAGAGCCTCGCACATCTGACTGTGTAAGGCTGCAGATAAACTGCGCCAGATGCCTGCATATCACTGGAAAGAGCAGGACAACACATCTTGTGCAAGCTGAAGCGTGTGTAACAGAGTGACAGAACTGTCACCGACCTGCTGCTTTTAGCTTTTGCATGTAGAGGGTCCCGATGGTTTCCAGTACATGAAGAGAGATGAAGTTTGCATCCTACTCTTAAAGATTGCATAGCATAGGTGCACTAAGCATTCTTAGGCGAATAAAATTCAAGCCCAAGTTGACCCCTTAGTTCATGGAATCTGGTGCGGCCCAGGTTCTTAGTGAACATGTCTGCAGGGTTCTTGTCTCCATCCACAAATTGGAGGGTAACCTTCCTGTCTTTCACTACTTGACGTATGTAGTGATATCGTATATCAATGTGTTTTATACGATGTTCTTGGACAGGGTTGGACACCATAAAGATGGCTCCTTGGTTGTCTCCATTAAGCGGTATTGGTTTGATTGTGAATCCTATCTCCTCGAGTATGGAGCGGACCCAAACAACCTGTCGGCTTGTGTCCGATAAGGACATATATTCTGCTTCTGTGGATGAGAGCGTGATAGTCTTCTGTGCTCTGGAGTTCCAGGTGAAGACTGCGCTAGCGAGACTTATCATGTATCCAGTAGTAGAGCGGCGTGTAGCTGAATCACTTCCCCAATCAGAATCAGCATAGGCTTGAAAGCCTTTGCCTTCTGCTCCATCATAGACCATAGCGTAGTTGGATGTGCCAACTAGGTAGCGGCAGATATACAGCACTCTATTTAAGTGGTCTTGGGATGGATTTGCGGAGAATTGTGATAGCTTTGTTACTGCATATGCAATGTCAGGATGAGTGCCCAACATGATATAAAGCAGTGAGCCGATCACTTGCTGGAACTTATGGCGAATTTGCTCATTGACTGGCTCGTTATTGGGCATTGGAACATAGCCCATAGGAAGTGGAGTGTCCGCAGCTTTCACATTGGTCATTCCAAAGCATTGCAGCACTTTAGCAAGATAAGCGGTTTGATCTAAATAGATACGCTTATTCTTACGTCTGATGCACATACACAAGAATTCCTTAACATTGCCTAAGTCACGGCATTCCCATAATCGCATGAATGCAGACTTGAGTTTGTTCACTTGGGAAAGATCTTTCCCCATGAACAGTGCATCGTCCACATAGACGATGGCAATGACTGGGTGTGTCCCCTTAGAAAGGTAGACAAACACGCCAGAGTCAGATTGTAGGCGTTTAAAGCCTATGGCAGCCATGGACTCATCAAGCACTTTCCACCATTGCAGAGCTGCTTGTTTGAGGCCATATATGGCGTGCTTTAGACGTAGAACTTTACGTTCTTGGCCAGGTTTCATGAAGCCTTCAGGTTGTTCCATGTAAAGCTCTTCATTGAGCTTGCCATAGAGGAAGGCAGTTTTGACATCCAGTCCAGTAATGTGCCAATCTTGCAGCGCTGTGAGCGCAAGCATTAGGCGGACTGTTTCATATCATACAATGGGTGAGAATATCTCGTTGTAGTCAATGCCTTCAACCTGAGAAAACCCTTTGGCTACAAGCCGGGCTTTTTTATGTCCATCTTGCTTGAGGTCAAAAACCCAACAGTTCTTGATGATTTTCCTCCCAGGCAGAGGATCTACGAGCTCAAAGACATGTCACTCACGAAGCGAGTCTAATTCTTCGTGGCAGGCAGTCTTCCATTCCTTTTGTTGTGCTAAAGGCATGTGCTGAATGTCCTTGTAGGACCACTCCCATATGTTGGAAGTGTTTGGTGAGTCTGAATCTGGTGGAACTGCTACAGCGAGCAGATGATTCAGAAAACTAACTCCCCCTTCTTCCGCTTGGGTGAATAAATTTGTTTCAACTTCGTCCTCTGAGAGTGGCTGAGAGAGTGGGGTGTCACTAGGAGGCTGTGGAGTAGGTAGTACTGGAGTTTCCTGCCTACTTGATTGATGTGTACGGGAGCTACCCAGTTCAGGTGCAATCATTCTTTGCCACTGGCCTTCCTGCTCAATGTCTCTAGTTATTTCAGTGGGGTGCCTTTGTTCCCCATAGACATTGCCAGGATGAGTTGTAGGTCTGCGCGTCCGCTAAGAACGTCGCAATTCAGCTGGTGGCTGAGATGGCAATTCTGCGGTTCTCTGTTGTGCTCTGCGTGATGGTGTAGGAGTAAGTGGAGGTAATGGCTCCAGAGAAGGCTGTAACAGCTCTTCCTCTTCCCTTGGGAGGGGATGGCGAACCCTCTGGGGACTCCTAGGTGGACGTGGTGGAGGAAAGACTTCCTGACCCTGGCTGGGGGCAGGTGCTTTTCCTTTACCTTTGTCTGCGGGCTCAGGTTTTACTGGAGGCGGCAGTTGGGAAGAAGGTGGTGACCATGAGGGAGCAGGGTCAGTCCCATCATCGTCAATATCACCAGGAATGGGCTGTAGTGGAGGTTGGGCTGATTCTGGTTCATCTATACGAGTGGTACCACGTTGTGCTTTTGAGCGACATTTAGGGTACAGACTCTCATCGAATAGGGCGGTAGTCCCTATATAAATGACATTATTAGGCAGTCGCATAAAGCGATATCCTTTAATGCCATGAGCTTGACCAAGATAGATCATAAGCTCAGATTTGGGGGATAGCTTATTAGTGCGTATGTCTGGGTGGACATACACATAAGCTCCACAACCAAATACTCGAAGATGAGATATGTCTGGTTGCATGTGGTGCACGAGTTCATATGGTGTATGTGTCACGCCCACCGAGTGAGCGTACCTCCACAGGTGATGGAGGGGGCGTAGGCGACGCTGGTGACTGGGGCCTCGAGGGTAAGAGGTCTATATACCTCTCGCGTGCAGGCGTACTCTTGTGACGTCTGATAGAGAGCTTTCCCTTGCCTTTGAGCATATACTAAGGCTCCGCAAGGGGGTGCGTGAAGTCTGGCAATTGACCAGAGGAGCTGGGGTTCACAAGTGAAGGAAGGGGATCGTTCACAGGCTGAGATTACAAGAGAACAGACTTAGGGTCTGTCCTAGGCATACAACGCGATATAAGTACATGTAGGAATGACTCATAGAGAGTCAGAGCGAGTCATGGTGTCCCTAGGACACCGCTACTAGTACAGAGTCATGCACAGTCAGTAGGGGTCATCATATCATATGAGTCATGGGTGCCGACGCAGCGCATGCACAGAGGCGTGCAAATGTAGCACTAGTGGATGCGCGCCGGTCCCGACGGTCTGTCAGACCGAGTAGTATGTGTACAGTGAGAAGACGAGGAGATGCGAGCGGAGTCACGGGCCGTAGGGGCCTGGCAGTCCATAAGCAGAGCACAAGATAGAGATAGGCAGTAAAGATGAAAGAAATTAAGCGTACAGTGTGCAGCAGAGCGTAACATCACCCTTCTCCTACAGTCCGCGACTGTCCTCAGTTGCTACCTTGGTCAGTCCAGTCGTAGGCGTCCAAGGCCTCGTTGTCTACCTCCGAATGGGCGGTGGGGGCGCCCATGTCGATGTGTTCGAGGAGGGAGTGTGTGGGAGGGGGAGGGCACCCAAAGATGTGCCTAGCGAGGGTGTACAGCTCCGGGTGTTGGGTGCAACCACGTCCAGCCTTGGCAAGGGCCTCACGCAATGCGGGGCAGGGGCAGTAGGAGAGGACTTGGTCCTCTGGGGTGTCAGCAGGGGCATGGACGCTGGTGAGATAGGGGAAGATGGCGTTATATGCATCCGCCCAAGAGAGGCACATCACCGACTTGTAGTGCTGGTCCTTGTAATAGTTGAGCCTCCTCTGGTGATACTTGAGGAGGCGTTGTGCCTCTGCCACGCGCCGCTTTTCTGTTTCAATGTCAATGGCATGGGATTCTATCCCCATCTCTGCAGTGCGCAGGTGTTCCACTTCCCCAATGAGATAAGGGTCCCCCAGGGCCTTGAGGGCATTATCCACATGGTGCCAGAAGGAGCCAGTGTCCCCCCCTTCATCAGAAAATATGGCGACTTGCCTGGGTGTGAGGCGCGGGAGTGGACGCCAGGAGTGTTCTGCCACTGGGCATGCATGGAGGGGGTGCGTGAAGATGACCTTCCCTCGCCCCATGGTGGCCAGGACGACGGGGTCCTTGGCTCCAAACATGAACGCGACGTACTTGGGGGTGACAAGGGCACCCGACCCGTCCTGGATCTTTGTTGTAAAATAGTAGGGGCTGCGGGGGTGGTTGAGGCGATAGGGGTGTCCTGGGTGGTCCTGCTCTTCTGCCCCCTCGGTAACTCCCTCCACGTCGATGGCTGCAAGGGGGCTCCACTCATCTAGGATGTTCGCGGGGTTCCAGGAGGGGGTGTTCGGGGCGCTGCTGCCTTCAATCCTGGCGTGCAGTGCTGTGGTTGCGTCAATGACTACATCCCTCACCTCTTCATCGTCTAGTGTGTCTATCACCTCTGCCACCATTGCATTGAGGCGACGGATGACCTCCTCCCCTGTGGTGGCGCCACGCATGTCTACGGCGAAGGATGGGCCTTCCTCGTCGTTTTCAGTGACGGGTTCTCCCATGGCATCCATGAGTAGGAGGCCCGGGACGCTGGTGGTGGTGGAGTGGCTGCGAGGAGGGTACTGGTAGTCCTCGGGGTAGGAAGTGGTGTCTGGGTTGGCTGCGAGGACCCCTAGTTTGACGATGGGAGGGAGTTCGATGTCAGTCATGGGGGAGCCCGGCGGGGGCTCCAAGGCAGGGATGGGTTGGTCTACGGCGGCAGCAAAATCACTGTAGTCCCCCTGGTAAATGGGGGAACCCGGCGTGGAGGACGTAGTAGAGGAGCTAGACATATAAGCAGGACGAGGATGACGAGGGTGGCGAGCAGCAGCGAGTTTAGCGGCAGGGTTAAAGTCCTGTGGGGACGAAGAGGCACAGAAGATGTTAGGGTAGACTGAAGCCACGGCTGCGAGGAATGGACGGGGGTAGATGGAAAATGATTGGGGGTGTTTCTTTGCGGTTTTATAGGCTGTCTTGTTGTGCGCCATCTCGAGCCAGGAACCTTCCTGCGTCAGCTTCCTGGCTGGGTTTCTAAGCAGCTTACTATTAGGGTACTCGGGGTGCTGCGTGGGAGGATAGTCTGGGAGCTGCGTGGCAGGTGAGAACGTTGGTAGGCTCCCTGTGCTGGTCGTGGCAATGATTGTGGCAGGCGTAGTCTCTGACCCTGATTTTGGTGTAGGAGGAAGCGACGCTGACAATGCTGCTTGGCGTGCGTAGGAGGCAGAGGTGCGCGATGAGTCTGGCACCAATTCTGGACTTCTGGCGGCGGCTGTTGTCCTGGCTGGTCGTGCTCTCAGGCCAGTGAGGGTCCTAGCTGGTCGTGCTGAGCTTGTGAGGGTGGAAATGACGTGCGCAAGTCCCTCCCCTCTGTGTATTACCCCCCTCTTAGGTCTCGCAGCGCCTCGCTGCGCTTTGGTTCTTTGATGGAATTCCCTGACCAGGTCTGGAGCGTGCACTCCTGTGGCTGGTTCCCATGTATTGTCAGTGTGTGGGTAGTTTTTCCATTTGATTAGGAATTGGTGTTCGCGCTTTCTGCCCCAGTGGCGCTCCCCCATAATATGCTCTACTTCCCATTCTGGTGCTCCTTCAATGATATCTGGTGGGGGCCGTGTGTAATTTGGTCCATGGGCGTCTGTTTCTTGGTAAGGTGTCAGGAGATCCACATGAAACACCTTATGAATCATCCATGATGGTGGCAGTTCCAGTTGGTAAGCCACAGGAGAGATGACAGATGTGATTTTGAATGGCCCAAAGCGTTTGGGCGCCAGCTTACTAGAGGGATAGTAGGTTTTGATGTGGCGTCCTTCTAGCCAGACTCTTTGTCCCTTTTGGAAACGAGGTGTTGTTGTCTTAGGTGGCGCATTCAGGAGCCGTTGTGCACGCTTTCTGGCATCCAGGACGTGTGTGAGGCGGTCTTGCACTGCTGGCGGGTGCGTTGGGTCGTTGTCAATCGTGCATTGAGGTTGGTAGCCAAAGAGGATTTCGTGTGCGGTGAGTTTTGTGCGATCGTGTGGCCAGGAGTTGTACACAAACTCTGCCATGGGGAGGTAGTATGCCCACTGGTCCTGTTGGTCTGGAACCCAGAGGCGCAGGTACTGCTCTACTTGTTGATTGGCGCGTTCGCTTTGCCCATCTGTCCTTGGGTGAAAGGCGGTGCTAATATTCTGTTTGGCATGTATGCTCTGGGCCAGTGCGCGTGCAAAGTGTGATGTGAATCTGGGGTCCCGATTGGAGATGATTCGCCTGGGGAGTCCAAACCATGGGAGGATGTGGCGGAAGTACAGTGCAGCCACTCCCTCTCCTGTGATTGTGGTCGAGCATGGAAGGAATCGCGCTGCTTTAGAGCAGCCTTGGTCTACAATGGTGAGGATTGCATTGTGTCCCGCCGAGAGGGGGAGGTCCATGATTAGGTCCATAGAAACGCTTTGGAATGGCCCTTCTTCTGCAGGGACATCAATCGGAAAGAGGGCTGCCTTTGCCTGCGTGGTGCGTGCTTTGGTTTCTTGACACTTGGTGCACCCCTGCACATATTCCTTTGTGAATCGTTCAAGTTCCTTCCCCCCTTCATAGTGTCTTCGCAGAAGTGCAAGTGTGTTCTTGACACCTGGGTGTCCTGTGAGGGGGTCATCGTGGTATCTCTGGAGGATTTGCCTTCATTTGGCCGCCTCCTCAGGGAAGGCAGCAAATTGTAAAGTTGCAACGCGTTCCGGTGGGAATAAGGTAATGTTTTCATTGTCATGTTCTCCTTTATCCCCTGGGGGGTGTGATAGGAAGTCCACGGGGATGTGTTGCTTGCCTGGGATGTGCACTAGTTGATAATCGTACTCCTGGAGTTCTGGTGACCATCTGGCCTGGCGGCAGTTGAGGTTCTGAGGTTGTAGGAAGTACTGTAGGTTGCGGTGATCTGTGCGTATGATGACCTTGTGTGCGCTCCCTGCTAGGTAGGCCCTCCACGTGCGCAGTGCATCCAATACTGCGAAGGCTTCCCGGTCTGCGACATCCCAGTTGCGTTGGGTGGCATCGAAGGTTTTTGAGTGGAATGCGACTGGATGGAGGTGTCCCTGCTCGTCTTTTTGCTGCAGGACTGCTCCTAAAGCGTGTTGCGATGCATCTGTGTCCACGTAGAATGGTTTGGCGAAGTCTGGTTGCCTGAGGACCGGTGCTGAAGCTACCCGGTCTTTTAGTTCATCGAAGGCAGCCTGCCGCACTGTTGTCCACTCCCATGGGGTGTCCTTGTGTGTGAGTTCATTCATGGGGCGTGCGATTTCACTAAACTTGGGGATCCAGCGTTGATAGAAGAGGCAGAATCCTATGAACGCGCGGACGTCTCGGATGTTCCTTGGAGTGGGCCATGTCAGGATTGCTTTGATTTTGATGGGGTCCATCCTGAGGTGGTCCTTCTCCAGTATAATGCCTAGGTATTCCACCGTCGTGACCTCAAACAGGCACTTCTCTGGTCATAAGTAGAGGTCATGCTTGAGGAGGATCTCCAGGACTTGGGTGGTGATGCGGCGGTGCAGGGGGTAGTTCAGAGGTGTGTGCACAAGAATGTCGTCCATGTATACTGTAACGTAGCCTCTATCGATGAGTTCCTTGAAGATTTGGTTCATCATGGTCTGAAAGGTTGCCGGGGAGTTGGTGAGACCGAAGAACATGACCATTGGTTCAAACAGCCCCAGGTTCGTCTTGAAGGCTGCCTTCCACTGGTCTCCCTCACGTATGCGGATGTTGTTGTAGCCCCATCTGATGTCCATCTTTGTGAATAGTGCATGTCCCCTCATGTGGTTGATTAATTCTGGGATCAGTGGCAGTGGGTAGCGATTGCGGATTGTAACGGTGTTTAGTTTTCGATAATTAATGACCAGGCGTAGGTCCCCATTCTTTTTCTTGACGTAGAAGACTGGGAAGCCATATCTGGAGTCTGAGGGGCGAATTAAGCCCAGGCCCTCGTTCTCTTTGACGAATTCCTGTTGT
>QLOS01000514.1:0-20999 GCA_003313725.1 Russula sp. MG48 | reverse complement strand
TATCGGTCGTTATCGTGGCGCGATCTCTTAGCGCTCGTAGATCTGGATCGGGGTGATGTGTATTTTTCGATCGATGGTAGTCACGTGACTCTTGGTCGAGCGGATCTTGCGCGATCCGGCGATCAGTAAGATGGTGTGTCGATGTGGGGTAGTTTTGTGATCGCTGTATAGCGTCTGTCGTTCGTGGTGTCGAGAGGCTTGTTCTAATGTTACGCTCGAGCACTGAGCGTATCGATGTCGGTCTGTTCGCTGAGTCAATGAGGTTGACTCAGGCACTGCTAGTCCCTCGAGATTAGGGACGCAGATAGTGGCGGTCCCCTTACGCGTACCACCCTATGTCAAGGGTTCAATACTAGGGATTCAGGAGTCAGGCAATCGGCCTGAGGATCAAGGGGTTCACAAGATAAGAGGGGAATACGAGTAGCCACCAAGGGCCAGAGCGTAGCTCGGTATTGGTACAAAGAGAACAAGCCTAAAGGGGCGATCACTGTCTAGGCTACCTTATATAGCTAACCGGGGCGGGAGCGCCCTTCCCAAAGGAGTCACGTGAGTCCTTATCGTACTAGGGTTGTGGGGTCGAGGCATCAAGAGGTCGGAAAGGTAGAAAGGGGAGAACAGAGAGGAAAAGGTTAACAGGACAAAAGGGTAACAGACGCGTTCACGGACAGGGAGGGGGCGCTCGTGCATGAAGTGGACGTGGGGCGGGACATGGATGGGGAGTGCGGCGACGGCGTCGGTCTGATGAGTGGCGGGGCGGGCCTGCAGCCAGTAGGACATGGAGGGGAGGATGGGGCGCGCGAGGATCTGGCCCAGCTTGGGCCCGATGCGTGAGTTGACAGCTGCGTCATGGAGACGCATTTCGACGACGCGCAGCTGGTCCCTGAGCGCGTGGCGGCGGCGTACTAGGTCAGCGTCCCGATCCAGCTGGAGGGCGGTATAGTCGGCGCAGCGCTGAGGGGTGCCCAGGAGGTGGTTGTATTCTTGCTCGACCTGGAAGTGGAGCTTGTGGACGAGGTGGCGGTAGCGGTGGACCTCCGCGGCGACGCCGGCATCGTTGAGGGCCTCGATGAGGCGGTCCACGTGGTGGCGATACTGGTGGTCGCCCTCTAGCGCAGCCAGATCCCAGTCGTCTATGTCTGGGAGGTGAGCATCTGGACAGGGCTTAGCGTGGAGGGGCTCAGCGTAAATGGGGGACGTCGTTGTCAGACGTCCCAGGACAAGGGGCTCGGCGAGGCGGGTGAAGTGGGCGTAGAAGGTGGCGGGGACTAGTCTGTTGTTGTGATCGGGGACAAGGATATTGTCCCGCTCACCTGCGTTGTCGACAAGTCGATGCCATCGCAGGAGATAACCATCGTAGCCGAGCGCGTTGTCCGACTGACCATGGCCTGGGTTTCCGCTGCTGTCACCGTGGGTGCGTGGAGCTGCTGAGGCGGCGGTGACTCTTCCTTGACTGGCAGGGGTGGCGGTGACGTTTGCATAGCTGCGTCGGCTAGAATATGAGGGGGAAGGGACCCCTGCCGGCGGCAGAAAGTGGACGGCGCAGGCAAGGTCGTTGTCGGCAGATGGAAGTACGGAAAAGACCGTGGCTCCGATGGGCGGCGCGGCCCTGAAGCGGGGTTCGGCTGGCGCTGACGAATGAAGTCCAGCCTGGGGGAGCGGAGCGGCAGGTACTGAGGGGTTGGCAGGCGCTGAGGGGAGGCTCGAGACGGGGGAGGCGCTCCAGGTAGCATGGCCGTCGTCGATCTGGACGGGGGCGTTGCAGACTCCGCAGAAGTTGTCTGAGCTGAGTGGGTGGTCTGAGAGGTCTGGGGCGGAGTGGAGGCTGGGGGCGGATGTGCTGCCACGAGCAGGAGAATTTCGTCCAGAACTCGGTCCGCTTGCTCCATTACTGTCATCGTCGCTGCTGGAGCTGCTGTCGCTGATGGTGAATATGCGGGCGGCGAAAGGCGTTGCTGGGCGGTGCTGCGAGTGGTCATCCTCGGTCCTGGGCTCCGTCGGGGATGGCGATGCTGGGGTGGCGATGTTGATGACTTGGAGAGCAGACTGTTGGTTTTTCGGCGAGCCATCGGTGGACATGAGCGACGAGTAAGTGGGTGGGGGTGAGCTGGGAGTGGTGGAGGCGAAAGAGGGAGATGGGGCTTTGAGGGCCGTCAGGGCGTGTCTTATATAGGCTTCCCTTATCGCGGTGGGGTTATCTCGGTGGAACTGGCGGACTAGGTTCATGGAGTGTTTCAGGTTCGTCCGAGGTTCCCACGTATCTTCTGCCGCGGAGTACCCTTTCCATCTGACTCGGTACTGTGGCTGTTTTGTTCTTCCGAATCGGCGGTATTCTAGAACGGCCTCGACTTCGTACTCTGCTTCTCCATCTATGACGTCAGGAGGCGGTTCTGTGAAGTTTGGGCCATGTTCGTTGGTTTCTACGTATGGGGTGAGGAGGCTAGCATGGAAGACGTCATGGACGCGGCGTAGCTTCCACTGTGGGGGGATGGCGAGCTGGTACACTACTGGGGAGAGGACTCTGGTGATGGCGAAGGGACCGTAGCGTCGCTGCGCAAGTTTTGCGCTTGGTTGGGTGATGTGGATATTCTTCCCTTCGAGCCAGACCTTTTGTCCTTGGGCAAATGGCTTAAATCGCACTCCCTTTCTCGAACTGATAAGGGTCTGGGCGTTGGTGATGGCGGTCTGTGCTGATTGCCGACCTTCTTGGATGCGGTCTAGGTGTTCTTGGAGTGTCGGCATTTTCTCGGATCTTTGTGGCTGATGGGCGCGTGGTACATGGCCCATGAGGAGCTGGAACGGCGCTTGCTTGGTGGTGCTGCTGGGCCAGGCGTTGTGGATGTACTGGGCAACTGGTAGGAGCGAGGCCCAGTTGTTCTGCTGGTGGTTGACATAGATGCGGAGGTACTGTTCTAGCCATTGATTGGTGCGTTCGGACTG
Source organism: Russula sp. MG48 (assembly GCA_003313725.1). NCBI lineage: Eukaryota > Fungi > Basidiomycota > Agaricomycetes > Russulales > Russulaceae > Russula > Russula sp. MG48. The sequence continues at coordinate 18,062 of QLOS01000514.1, read as the reverse complement.
GCCGTCTGTCTGGGGGTGATAGGCTGTGCTGATGTTTTGTTCTATGCCGAGGGACTTGCAGAGTTCTCTGGGGAAGTGCGAGGCAAAATGTGTTCCCCTGTCGCTAATGATTCTCCTGGGGATGCCGTAGTGGGGGAAGATGTTCTTGGCATAGAGCGCCGCGATTTCTGGGGCCGTCATGGATTCTCTGCAGGGGATGAAGATGGCGGCTTTTGAACAGTCATGGTCCGTTACTGTGAGGATGGAGTCAAAGCCATCTGATGGGGGCAATTTGACGATGAGGTCGAGGGCGACTGTTTCGAATGGCAGGGCGGTTGGGTTGGTTGTGATCGGCATGAGGGGTGGCGTCGGTTTCGTGGTGTTGGCTTTGGTAGTTTGGCAGGTGGCACATCCTTTGACGTAGGCGAGGACTGTTTGTTTCATGTTGGGCCACCAGTAGTCTTTGGCGATGAGGAGGCATGTTTTTAGGATGCCCGGGTGTCCCGCCGTTGTTGAGTCATGATAGAGGGAAATTACCCCCCTCCTAAGGTCGTTGTCTGCCACAACAACCAGGCGATCGGCGTGCCACCATCCCCCTCCGGGGCGGCGTTCCAGGGGGTAGGTAGAGGCCCACGTGGCGAGCACGGATTGGTGGTTTTGTTGGGCTGCCAAGGTGCGTTCTTCTAGATCTACAGCGGCTGCGGCATTAGCGAAGAGGTGCGGGGGTAGGGCGATGACATCTTCATTGTCGCTTCCTGCGCTATCGAAGTCCGGACGGCGGGAGAGGGCGTCAGCTTTATTGGTTGCTCCTGGGCGGTGGACTAGGGTGGTGTCATAGTCCCCTAGCGTGAGGATGTACCGGGCGATCCTCCGATTGATTTTCTGGGGGGACCTGTAGTACTGGAGGTTCTTGTGGTCTGTGATAACGAGGACCTGGTGTTGGGCGCCCATGAGGAGATGACGCCAATGCTCTAGTCCTCGAATGATGGCCAGGAATTCTCGGTCCCAGATGGGGTAGTTCTGTTCAGTCGCAGTGAATGTCTTGGAGTCATATCCCACTGGTCTGCGGCGTCCCTGAGGGTCATACTGGTACAGGATGGCTCCTGTGGCGTTTTGGGAGGCGTCTACTTCGAGTTCGTATGGTCATGCTGGGCTGGGTTGCCAAAGGACAGGGTCGCTGGTAACGATGTGGATGAGCTTGTCCACGGCGGCTGAGCATTCGTCCGTCCAGACGAAGGGGGTCCCTTTCTGTAGCAGCCTGGTGAGTGGGCGGGCAATTTCTGCGAAGCCTGGGATAAAAGGGCGCTGATACCCTAGCACCCCTAGAGTGGATCGCAGTTGCTTAACGCTGGTGAGGGTGCGGGGCCATTCTTTGATCCCCTTCAATTTGCTGGATTCTATGCGTAGTGATTCTCCGTCGATTACAAGTCCCAGGTACTCAACCCTTCGCTGTTCGAAAAGGCATTTCTGTGGCTTGAGGAAGAACGAACTTTCTTCCAAGACATCTAAGAGTTCATGGACAATCCTTCGATGTAGGGCATGATCCAGGGGTGTGGCAATGAGGATATCGTCCATGTAGACAAAAATCATCCTGGGGTACTTGAGCTTTAGTGGGCGAAGTAGCCTGTCCATGACTCGCTGGAAGGTGCTTGGGGCATTGCACTGTCCAAAGAGCATGACGCAGGGCTCGAAGAGACCTTGTGGCATTTTGAAGGCCGCCTTCCATTGGTCTCCTTCCTTAATGCGTACGTTGTGGTATCCCCAGCGGATGTCGAACTTTGTGAAAAGGGCGCGTCCTTCTAGATCTCTGGTGAGGATGTTGATATCGGGCAGAGGGTACACATCTCAGATCGTCCATTTATTTAGCGTACGGTAGTCCTGGACCGGGCGAAGGGATCCATCCTTCTTTTTGATGAAGAAGAATGGTGCGGCGTATGGAGATTTCGATAACTGGATGTATTCCTTGTCGAGTTGTTCTTTAATCCAGGCGTCGGCGGCGATCAGCTCCTTGGGGTTAAGGGGGTAGACCTTACAATCCAGCGTTGCTGGGGCGTCTGGTTTGAGGTTGATTGCATGGTCATCTTCTCGGCTGGGGGGGAAGCATTGTGCCTCTTCTTCCGAGAAGACTCTCCAATGTCGTGTGTATTCTTTTGGTACGTCTGCAGCTGTGGGGGCTTTTCGTTCCTGATGTGCTTGTATCGCCCATTCTTGGGCGATGTTGGTTCGGTTGATCTGGAGGATGAGGCTATCTCCTTCCTCCCATCCTATCACATCTAGTGTGTGCCCTAGCATCTGGGCATAACGTAGCAGGGTCTTGGGTTGTTCCGGGGCCTTCCTTCCTGTTGTTGTTAGCGCGATTGGCCCCCCTTGGATGGTACGGGTCGTCCAGTTAATAACGGGGTTAAATGCATGCAGCCAGGGGAAGCCTAGGATGGTGCGGTCCCGCCCTAGATTGGCCCAATAGAATCGTTGGACATGCTCTTTGTTTCCTTGCTTAATGAGGAGGTCGCAGTAGGTGGTTATTCTTCCGCTGCGATTTTCTGATCCGTCCACGTTGTACAGGAGGCGTGGTCGGGGAAGGAGGTGTGGGGTGAGGCGAAGCCGTTTAGCGGTTTTTTGGTCGATGAAGTTGTCTGTAGCGCCGCTGTCTACCAGCGCTCTTTCCGCAGCCTTCCCATGTATGTTTGAAAAAGTAAAATTGGCATTGACACTATTTCGATTTGAGACATACATGGTACAGATTCGCGAAGCTTGATCCCAGGCTGATAGATCAAGCTGCTTTAAAAATCCAGATCCTCCTCTATAATCTGATCAAACATGGCAGTGCGCTCTGTGGCATTCATGGAACGTAGCTGGGAGATGAGGTCTGTTTGTGACGTTTGGCTGGCGCTGTCTTCTGGCGCGATACTGGGGGCGGCTTCTGTCTCCGTCACCCTTGCTTTGGGTGGTGGTGGTCCTCGTCGTCCTGGCTTCTTGCTGCATTGGTACGCTCGGTGGCCTATTTCTTTGCAGTAGAAGCACTTCCGTTCGTCCATAAGCTTCTTTTTCTCTGCGATGGTCAGCGGTCCTCCCAGTCGATTGGTGTCAACCTCCATGGGGATGGGGATATTGTTTCGGCTGGGCCGGGCTGGTGTGGGAGCGGGCCTGGGGGCGAAGCGGGGGCGTGGTACGAAGCGCGGAGGGTTGGGGTTCGGTCCCAGCATTGCTGTTTTCCGGGCTGTCCTCTGGATCTCTTTTCGTGCGGCTTCCTTCCATCCTTCGATTGTGGTGGGGACCGTGTCTCTGTCAAGGATTTTGAGCGCTATCCCTCGGCGCAGTCCTTTGGTAAAGAGGTCTAGCGTTCCTCGTTCGTTTGGGGACCATCCCGATGCGAGGACGTAGTGGTCGAAGCTGGCGATGTATCCGTCAATGTCATCTCCTTGCATGCGTAGCTCTGTGAGTTTTCTGTAAGCTTCTTGTTCTTTGGCAGTGTCGGTGAATGCCCTCTTGAAGCTATCTTCGAACTCTGTCCATAGGACTTTGTCTGTTCGTGCGATGGGGTTGATCTGTCTGACGACCTTGTTGTTGAGGGTTTTCATCTGGGCGTCGCCCCAATCATCGACTTTTGGTCCTCTGATGAGAGATATGGCGAGGGCTACGCGGTTGTAGGGGATGGTGACATTTTCTGAGGTGCTGTGGAGGATCCTATAGATGTTGAACTCCCTGAGGAAGTTGTCGCTTTTGCTTCGATCTCCTTTGAAGGTGGTGGGCTTATTTCCTGTTGCTCCGTTGTCATTTCTTGGCGGGGCGACTGCGGCCATTACTGGGGCTGCTGGAGGTGCTGGTGGCTGCGGTTGTTGGAGGATAGGTGGTGGTGCGGTTGGCTGGGCTGCTGCGTGGGTGATTTGCAGAAGCTGGGGCGTTTCTTGGGTTTCTGGGAGGAGTGGGTGGGCTCCTTGTAGCGTAGCTACGTCTTGGAGTCCTGTGCTAATGAATTCTTCTAGCGGCGAGATGGTCTGGGGGACTGGTGTGGGCTCTTCCCCTTCGCTGGCACTGTGGAAGGCCGAGGAGGCATGGCTTGGACTGGCTGGATCTACGGCGATTGGTTCTGGGGATTCTGGTTTAAGCGAGCTGTGTCCGAGCCCGGTCTCGTTGGCGTGCTCGAGTTCTAGGACCTCACTTGCACGCGTCCAGTACTCTCCGCGGTCGTAGGTTATAAGGTACCAGTCGTTGTTGAGGTACTCGATGGCCCTTTCTCTGATGCCTAGTGGGGTGAAGAGGCGAACGTGGTAGCACCAGTAGTCGTCTGTGTCGTTCCTTTTCCAGTAGGCCTCTCCCTTGATGTAGTCTGGAAGGTCGTCCTCTCTTCTGATGGGTACTCTTGTCCTATATCCTTGAGAGAGAGCAAGTCTGATTTCTTCCAGGGTTGCTTATGAGGGGAGAGGGAAGCCTGCCGTCTCGAAGAAGGCGTTACAGATGAAGTTTAGCTCTTGTGCGAAGCTTTCTAGCTCGCGAATGAGCTGGTCTAGGAGGCGGTGGTGGTGGTTTGGCCTTCTCTCGCAGAGGAGGGGACAGTCGTGGCTATGGCGGATCGTGTCACCTCTGGCTTGGTCTAGCAGGTGTTGCGTGAATTCTATAGCGTCGCAGAGGGCGTCTGGTGTGATTTCTCTCACTCCAATCAGTCCGTGCCATCTAGCAGACTCCAGGGTGTTAGCGAGAGTTCGAGGATTGTGAGGGCAGCTTCTAGTAAGTTAAACTCTCCTTGCCACTCTTGGTCAATGTGGCAGAAGACGTCCCTTTCGATGCAGAGGGAGAGGTGTACTTCTGTGGCTCCTTCTCGGCAGGTGTGGTGGCAAATGGCGTTGTGGTTGTAGATGGCGACGTCTAAGCAGGATCTCCAACGTTCTATGTGGAGACGGCGTCTGGCAAGTTCCTGAAGGCGTTCAGCAAAGGCAGCGTCGTCCAGGGCGGTTCCCGTAGACGTGAAAAGGGAAGCTTGACTTATGTTACGGCTCGAGGGGCCGTGGGCACGACTTGTGCAACTAGGCGTGTGACTAGAGTGAACACGTGCGGGGGCAACGAGCACGTGGTCCTGAGCGAGACGCTTCTGGTGGTCTCGATGACGCAAGAGTAAAGCAGACTCTTCAGAGTAGAATGGCTAAGTCGCGGGCGCTTGCGACTCTTGTTCAAAGCTAAGTCGTTGCAGCCGACTTAGAGGGGCGTGAGAGTGAAGCAAGATAGTGCCGGACGAGCACTAAGGCAGGGACAGGGAAAAGGGGCAGTGGGAGCGTCTTAGAGCGGCAGGCTCAAGAGTCGAAGCAAGGTCAGGTCTCGATTAAGAAACTAAGTCAAGCTTAAGGCTTGACTGGCGCAAAGGGGGCTCCTTATATAGGGAGCTACAAGAGGGCACGTGCTAACTACTACCTGAGTCATAATGAGGGTAGTGAGTCAGTCCAAGATCCGGAGCTAAGTATAGTAGTGGAGCGATGGCCACATCGCTCCACATGAGTCACACGTGCTCCACATGTGTTATATCGTACAGTAAGCACCAGGGAGTCAGATTGAGTCACAAGTGAGTAAAGGTAAGCATATGAACGTAAGCAAAAAAGGGGAAAATGGTCCATGGAGTCCGCAGAGGGGGATCATAACACTGCTGCATTGCCACCACCGCGAGCACTCACTCTCACACATGACACCCCACTGCCATATCATCACCAACCTACACCCCCCCGCTTGCAAATGCAGCTGGGGGTGGTTTTGCTTCTATGCCTCCCTCTCGCTCACAAGCATGAGCTGGGGTTTTTTCTTTTTTTTTCTTTTTTTTTTTGTTCATATTATTCTTAACTAAGGTTGGCATCACCAGGATCCAACACCCCTTATGTAAGCTATAACCCTAGGGTTAAGGTCACATGATTTGGCCATGAGAGGGGGGGGGTAAGTTTTTGCACAGTGAGGCATGCTCCATTGTAGTCTTTTGATTATGGTACAATGTATATACAGTTTAATTAATAGCAGATCTAGCCTTTGCTACCATATCTGGGGGTAATGTATGGTGGCTATGATACTTTTTGTTCACCCATGCTGCCTGCGTGCCTGATAACCCCTCCCAATAAGCTGATATGAAACATGCAGATCAATTTGCAAACCTAAAGGATTTGTTAGAATGAGAAATAGACAGGAATGAAAAGACTCACCATCAAATCTCAAGGAGGGAGATGGTATCAAGACTGTCTTTCACAGTGTTCTCCATTTGTTTCATAGTTGTTGCCTGGGGTGCTGAATGGTATTGAAACTTCGCTGCACCCCAGTATTGCTCAATAAAGTTTAGCTCACAGTGATACTTTGGATAAAAGTCACAAAGGTGGCCACATGATTTGATGAGTTCCTGCAACTGAGACTTTTGAGACTGGAAATCCAGCTGAGTGAAGAGGAGACACCGGCAGCAGCAGTTCACATAATCAGGGGGGCACTTAAATTCTGGACACTGTGCTGCCAGCCCCCCCTCTGGCCACAGCCCATGCTCATGGATAATTTGCTCCATGCCCTTAAACCAGCCAGGCATGGTGGGGTGGTCATTGGGAAAATAGAATGGCTGTGATTTGCCACTAGGCAGTGTGCTGTTGCACATGCATGGTCCACCAGGGTGGTGTGACCACTCCCTCCTTGGCACTGGAGAGTGTGTGAGTTGCATATCCAATGACAACATAGGGGCACACACCTTTGACCATCCAACGAGCTGAGATCGCATCATCGGCACGCTTCTGATGGCTTGGTGCATTGTCAAAGAGGAAGAGGCCCTGTGCGAATCCCCTTGTGAGGCCCTCAAAGATGTTGATTGTGTGGTCTACCTAGGCAAGCAGGTCACTAGCAGAAAACCAGCCATCACACTGCTTCCCTGGCTTGAAAATGACCTGGGCTTCACTTTGAAAACATGAGGCACATCATTGATAAGCAATGAGCTGGAGATGCACCTGTTGTGATCGTGCAGATGGCCCCATTCCGCTGTTAAAAAGTTGAATACCATTAGGGACTGGCCTTCACCCTTTGGTTTAGGGGCACTATTTCCTTCACAGTTCCAATATATCTTTCGTTGATCATTTTGAAAAAATGTTGATTCATCATGTGTTACAAGGATCAGTTGAAAACGGCCAATGGCACCTGGGATGAGGAAACCAGAAGGGCACGTGAGTTCATTCCCATTGTTGTCCCAAAGATGGAAGCGCCACTTGTATTGGCCAAATTAGTCAACAAAGGCTTGTTGGTATTTCACAACGTCTTTGCATTCATGGCCATCGACATACATACTGTTCTGATGCCTTCCATACCACCACCCCAGCTTGCCTAGCCAGCAGTAGGGCGTGACACAGGTTTTGGCTTAAAATTTTTCCCACGGTCCCTGGAAGGTCCAGTTTTGGACGAAATTCTTAGTTGAGGAGTGAAACTGGTAGAGAATTGATTGAGCTATATCTCCACCAAATCTCAAACCGATTTGGTGGAGATATAGCTCAATCAATTCTCTATCAGTTTCACTCCTCAACTAAGAATGTCATCCAAAACTGGACCTTCCAGGGGCCATGGGAAAGCAAATCAGCAAAAACCCATGTCACGCCCTAGCCAGCAGTGTGCTGTCCACTCCAAAATTGATGGCTTATCAATGCCTGCTTGCCAAAATCGCTCTTGCATCTCTGGGCTTGCAATGACGTTAATAAGATCTGTTGTGCTGATTAAAGTGCTCTCCCCCCTCTCTCCCAAAGCAAATTTAATTGCCTGGGAGATATCTTCATCCTCTAGGACACTCAATCGTGATGAGCAATACTGGTGAACTGGCAGTTTGTGGGTAGATAAGAAGGTGAGCAGCCACTGTCAGATTAATTGTGCCCATGAAATGCCATGTCCTTGTGATTTTGCAACAATGATTGATGCCTTCTTCCAGGTGTAGCCAAGCTCCTCATCTAGAAAGACATTCAAGACTCCTATCATGGCCAGGTCATGACTGTGAAGAACCACATTCAGGTCTTTGCTCTTCAACTTTGCCACCAGCTGCTCCTGGGCGGTATGCAGTGCCATGCAATCACAATGGAGGTCCAAGGCAGTGTCTGCAGCTGTTGGGGGACTATTATCATCAGGGACATTTCCATGGCAAAGTGTTATGGCTCGACGGGCCGGTAGCACGACTTGTGCGATGCGAGACTATGTGCGAGACGCATCACGTGAGTATGATGCGAGAGCACGTGCCTATGTGCGAGTGACTGAGCACGAGTTGCTCGGGCGTGGAGGTAGCGAGCTCCTTCCCATGTGACCATGGGGATGATGAGTGACTTATAGTAAATGCGGAGTAGGTAAGCATCTAGATAAGGGTGATATCTAGGGATGCGATCCAGAGCTGAGTCTTGCAGCGACTCAGAGAGGTGTGTGAGATGAAGCGAGTTCTTACTGCTCTCAGAGGGCTAGACCACATCTGAGAGAGGAAGCGAAGTGAGGAATTCAAGACTTTAGTCAATTGCAAAACTAAGTCAAGCTTAGGGCTTGACTGGCATAAACTAGAGCCCTTATATAGGCTTTACAGGCAGGGTCACATGTTACTGCTATCTGAGTCACAACAGCGATGCAGTACAGTCTAAGTGTGACATAGGGTCACACTTGTGAGTCATCGTAGGTGTCAGCCAATGGCGTAAGTAGAGCGCTGTTACGCTCCCGCTTCACTGTACGCTCTATTTTCTTTTCGTTTTACTACCCGCCTCCCTCTTGCGCTATGCCTATGGACTGCTGGGCCCCTACGGCCCGTGACTCTGCTTGCACCTTCCTATCTCGTTCCATGTACTTATCACCCGGCCTGATGGGCCGTGGGGACCGGCGCGCAGCCACTAGTGCTACATTTGCACGCCTCTGCGCATGCGCTGCCTCGGCACCTGGTGACTCATGTACTACAATGACTCCTACTGACTCCCTGTGACTCTGTACTAGTAGCGGTGTCCTAGGGACACCATGACTCATCCTAACTCCCTATGAGTCATTCCTGCATGTACTTATATCACGTTGTATGCCTAGGACAGACCCTAAGTCTGTTCTCTTGTAATCTCAGCCTGTGAACGGTCTCCTTCCTTCACTTGTGAACCCCAGATCCTCTGGTCGATTGCCAGACTCCGTGCATCCCCTTGCAGAGCGCTAGCGTATGCTCAAAGGCAAGGGAAAGCTTAGCATCAGACGTCACAAGAGTACGCCTGCACATGAGAGGTATACAGACCTCTTACCATCGAGGCCTCAGTCACCAACGTCGCCTACGCCCCCTCCTTCGCCAGTGGAGGTACACTCACTCGGTGGGCATGACATTAGAACAGACTTACCCAGTCAACCAGAGGCCTCGGGCCCGAGTACCGCTGTGGATTCACCAGCAGACTCGAAGTTCAAACCATTCACGCTCGCTCTCTGTCCAGCAAATGACAAGGAAGACGACTTGTGAACCATCTTCCTACACGAAGGACTAGAATCAGCACACTGGGAAGGAGTGTTACGCTCAGCCTTGGGCGTTCTAAGCGACTTGCTTATCGGTGACTTGGTTCAGCCCAAGTCCTGCTTCGTGGTAGTGCTGCGTGCACTGTGGACGTTTGGATAAGGTTCTTCTCTTGTTTGCAATGGCACAAGACGTAGGCCAACAGAGGTGCACTAATGCACAAGTGGCGCAAGCACAAATGAGTGCACAAGCGCAAAGGTGTTCAAGACCAAGGGTTCCCTGAATACAAGGGAGGAGAAGGAGGGATAGAGCAAAGAGCGGAGTGTACTGGTGGTCCTTGAAGGTCTGTTCTGGTTCGTTCTAACCTTGGGGTGCTTCCCACTGCAGGGATTCCAAGGGTCAAGTAGGCTGAATTGTCAAAGTTCTGTAGGCTGAAAGCCAAGAGGTCGAGTCTGTCTGCTACAAGGCAGAAATGCGTACTACTTATAGTAAACCAGTCAGGCCCCTATTAAGAGGGATGCGTAAGTGTCAGGGCATAGGGCCCATGTCGTCATAAGAGTCCAGAGCACACGCCATAAGGGTGCGGCAGCGTTCTAGTTCAATCTGATTGTTACGCTCGAGCCCTGAGCGTATCGATGTCGGTCTATTCGCTGAGTCTGCGAGGCTGACTCAGACACTGCTAGTCCCTCGAGGTTAGGGACGCAGGCAGTGGCGGTCCCCTTAGGCGCACAACCCCAAGACAAGGGTTCAATGCAAGGGAGTCAAAGTCAGGCAAACGGCCTGAGGATCTGAGGGTTCACAAGATGAGAGGGGAATACGGATAGCCACCAAGGGCCAGAGCGTAGCTCAGTATTGGTACAAGAAGAATAAGCCTAGCGTTACAGTTACAGTCTAGGCTACCTTATATAGTCAGGGGTTGCGAGAACGGGCTTCCTACTGAGTCATGCGCACGGAGTATCGTAGTGCGGTCGTGGGTTCAAGGCGGTCAAAAGGTCATATATAGAGTGAAGGTGAAAAAGGGTGAAAAAGCGTAACACTGCCCCCCTGTCAGGTCTGAAGACGTCCCGGCTTCACCAGGCATCTGTCATCGTCACGTCCTCCTCCAGGATGCTGATGAATGTGATGTCACTCTCGCGTGTCATGTGGAATCGCTGTTCGAAGTCGTATCGAGCGTGGACTGCTCGGATGCCGGCCTCCGCCATTCGATGGATAAATTCCTGCACGCGACGCTCTAAGTCGATTCGGTCGTTCGTGGGTCGTGAGCGTCGTCGTCGGGGGTGACGTGGCGTGGCGAGGCGTTGTGTCGACTGTGTGGGTATGAAGATGCGCGGGTCCCGTTCAGGGGACAGGGCAAGGGGCGAGAGGGTGAGGATGAAGGAGTGAGGGGAGGAGTCATCAGGGGATGACATAGGGTTTGTTTTTTTTTGAGCGGGGGCGTGGTAGTTCTTTCTTTTGTATCGTACAATTGTCGGGGATTCAAATCGAGTCAGTCAGGAACGGGGATGGGGTCAGGTCGTGTCAAATCGGTATCGTAGTCAAGTCAGATTCGTCTCAGTGGGTCATGTGGCAAAGGGGTTATCTCCGCGCAGCAGCACTGGGTCATTGCGGATGTCGCGATAGAGGGGGGTCAGCCAGTTCTCAAAGTCCCAGAGGTAGTTCAGGATGTGATGCTCCTGGTTCCACTCGGGACGACAAGTGCTAGGGCAAACGGCGTGGTGAATGATGGTTAGGGTGGTCAGGTTGAGGATACGCTGCCCTCGTTGTTCCCGATGGGCTTGGGCCTCTTGATAGCTGCGGGATCGCCATGTCACGTCAGTGAGGCCCAGTGGTCGTCCTAGGTGTGGATCCACGCTAGGGATGGAGGGTGATCGCGTCGTGTGTCGTAGGGTCTTCTCTTTCTTTTTCTTCTTGGCGTATAACTCTCGCCGTCGTCGATTGTCATTCAGACGCTTGACGCGTGCTTCCTCGTTGAGGGTAGGAGTCGGGGACTCACTACACCGGTTTGGTGCTGGTAGGGGTAACGGGGTCGTGGTGAATATTGGTGCTGTCGTCTCTTGGTTGTGTCGCCCATATGCGTGGTTCTGTATGGCGGCCGTTTCTGGTGTGTGGTTTATGAAATGGGAAGAGGTCGCGGGGGTCGATGATTCAAGTTGTGTAGACCCGCCGGCGGATAGTGTCGAGTACTCGGCGTACAAACGCATCGGAGTCGTACCGCCACTGATCCCAGTCATCTGCCAGTCGCCTGTGCTCATTGTTTGGTCGATAGGTGTCTCGGGAGCGACTGCAGAGTTGCGGGCATGACGGTTCGTGGATCTGGCTTCGTAGGAACAGGGTGAGGAATCGTTGGTCCAGTTGGGCGCGTTCATTGATGAGTTCATCCAACGGCGAGTTCATTCAGCGGTGAATAGGGCAGTGGTCGGATTTGCAGAAGTAGGGGTGGAGGTCGTGGTGTAAGGGGATGCGAGGGTGTGGAATGTATGGAGGTTCAGGGGTAATGGATATTCTTCTTTTCGTGGGGATCGTGCGAGTCGTTTCTTTTCTGTGGGGGTGTATTGGATGAGGAAATAGGGAAATGGGATATCGAAGGGGGTGTCGTTCATCAAGTGGTGTCCCAGGGGATCGTTGGTTGATGGGTGAGGATTGGGGAGACGAGTTTGAGGAATGCGTATCGTGCTGGGAGTCGTGTTGTTCTGCCGGTTCTTGTAATTGTCGATGTTGGCCTCGTGTTGGGGTGAGGGGCTAAGCTCCGTGGTGCTTCTGTTGTTATCGATGGTGTCGTGGGAGTGGGCGTAGTGTAATTACCCCCCTCTCTAGGGAAGCGACGCCTCGGCGCTTGTGGCGTGGCTCGTGGTGCTGTCGGGTTGCGTCGATAGAAGTCTTCAATGAGGTCAGGTGCATGAAGATCCAGGGCTGACACCCACGAGTCTTCAGAAGCCGGGAATCCCTTCCAATGGATGAGGAAACGGAGTTCCCGTCGTCTGCCGTAGAGGTCTGCTTTGCGGATGGATTCGACCTCCCATTCCGGCTCCCCCTCGATTACTTCTGGGTCCGGCCGGGCGTAATTGTGCCCGTGTGCGGCGGTTTCGATGTATCGCGTGAGCAGATCCACATGGAATGTGGGGTGGATCCTCATGGATGTGGGAAGTTGGAGGCGGTAGGTGACGGGGGATAGCTTCTGGGTGATGGGGAATGGGCCGTACCGGCGGGGTGCTAACTTCATTGTTGGATAGTGGAGCTTGAGGTTGCGCCCTTCAAGCCACACTTGGTCTCCTTCTTTGAATTCGATTGGGACCGTGCGGTCTGTCGCAGTCTGAAATGCCTTCACTGCTGTCTCCCTCGCCTCCCGGATCTTCTGAAGACGCTCGGTGACTTCTGGCACCCAAGCTTCTTCAGTGGACATCGGGATGAAGGGCTTCGTTCCGAACAGGAGTTGGTGGGGCGTTTGCCCCGAGCGGTCATGTGGCCACGAGTTGTGGATGTATTCGGTGAGTGGTAGGTATGGGGCCCATGCGGTCTGGTCGTTCGAGGTCCAGAGGCGGAGATACTGCTCCAGCCACTGATTGGCGCGTTCGCTAGCGCCGTCTGTTCGAGGGTGGAACGCCGTGGAGACATTCTGCTGAATGTGGAGGAGTCGGCAAAGCTCCGTTGTGAATTGTGACACGAATCGAGGGTCGCGGTCACTGATGATTTTCCGGGGGATCCCAAACCACGGAATCAGGTGGCGCAAGTAAAGTGCCGCCACTCCTTCTCCGGTGATGTTGGTGGTGCAGGGAAGGAACTTCGCTGCTTTCGAGCAGCCTTGATCGATGATCGTGAGCACGGCGTTGAAGCCGTGGGACTCCGGGAGGTCGGTAATGAGGTCCATGGCGATGGTCTGGAATGGGCCTAACTGGGGTTCGACTGGGAGCGCTTGTAGTGGTGCGCGTCGGTGGTGGGTGCGTGGTTTGTTCTCTTGGCACGAGGCACAGCCACGCACATATTCTGCGGCGAACTCCTTCATGCCCTCTCCTTCGTACTGTTGTTCAAGTAGGTGCTGTGTGTTTGCGATTCCTGGGTGACCCGCTAGTGGGTGGTCGTGGTGGAGGCGTAGTACCTCGCGTCGTGCTTCTGTTTCCTCTGGGAATGATAGCTTTGCGAACCGAGAGTCGGGGAGCATGACTACTCCTTTATTGTCATCCTCCCCTTGGTTTTCACTGAAGGGGCGAGAGAGGAAGTCAGCCGGGATGTGTCGCTTGCCTGGGACGTGAACTAGTTTGAAGTCGTAGTCAGCTAGTTCTTGGTGCCATCTGGCCTGTCGTCGGTTCAAGTTCTGTGACTTCCTGAAGTAGGTGAGGTTGTGGTGGTCGGTGTGGACGAGTGTCTGGTGGTGCGAGCCTGCCAGGTACGGTCTCCAGTACTCTAAGGCTCGCACTACGGCATATAATTCCTTGTCGTATACGTCCCAGTTCCTCTGCGTCGCGTCCAGTGTCGCTGATAGAAATGCGACTGGTCGCAGCTTCTGCTTGTCATCTCGCTGCTGTAGGACTGCACCAATGGCATATGCTGACGCGTCCGTGTCTACGACGAAGGGTTTGTCAAACTGGGGTTGCTGTAGGACTGGTGCTGTAGTGACGGCTTCCACAAGGGCCTCGAAGGCCCGTTGGTGCGTTTCTTCCCAATGGAATTTCCCTCCTCTGGCACAATGCGCTACCAGTGCATTGAGGGGTGCTGCGAGAGTACTGAATCCTCTGATGTACATGCGGTAGAAATTCAGGAAGCCGAGCAACGCCCGAACCTCCTTCAGTGTGGTGGGGACCTTCCATGCTTTAACGCCAGCGACTTTGACAGGGTCCATGGCGATCGTGTTTTCTGAAATTATGACCCCTAGATATTCAACGGAATCCGCTTCGAACTGGCACTTTTGTGGTTTCAGGAACAGGTCGTTTCTTCCTAGGACGGATAGGACGTCGTCGACTACTCGTCGATGTAGGGTGATGTTGCGGGGGGTGTGGATTAGGATGTCATCCATGTACACTGTGACATAACCTTCGTTGATGAGCTCGCGGAATAGGTGGTTCATCATAGATTGGAAGGTGGCTGGCGCGTTCGTTAGCCCGAAGAACATGACCATGGGTTCAAAGAGACCCCGATTGGTCTTGAACGCCGCCTTCCATTGGTCTCCATCGCGGATCCTGATGTTGTTGTAGCCCCAGCGGATGTCTAACTTTGTGAAGAGGGCTGCCGGCTGTCCGTTCACTCTCATGAGTCGATCCATAAGTTCTTGAATGAGCGGGAGTGGGGTGGTGTCGCATATGGTCCATGTGTTCAATTTGCGGTAGTCCTGTACTGGTCTGAGGTCGCCGTTCTTCTTCTTGATGAAGAAAAAGGGGAATGCATAGGGCGACTTCGAGGCCCGTATGTACCCCTTCTTAAGGTTTTCGTCGATGAAGTCCTGGAGTGCGATGTCTTCTTTGGGGGTGAGGGGGTAGACTTTACAGTCTAGTGTCCCTGAAGCGTCTGGTTTGAGGTCTATGGCGTGGTCCCAGGGTCGTGTGTCGGGGAATCGTTGTGCTGCTTCTTCGCTGAAAACGCGAGCATGCACGTGGTACTGCGGCGGGACAATCTCGTCCCAGGCGCGTATGGTTTTATCGGTGGCCTGCTCAGCTAGTTGTTGGGCCATGGTGGTCTTGGCGAGGCGTATGAAGAGTTCGTCGCCTTCTTCGAGTAGGGGTTCCTCTGCCGTGATACGTGTGAAGGTCATACCCACTACTTTTGCCGATTTCCCTTGGCGTTTCACTGCTGCCCCGATGGTGCGGATCATCACGGGGGTGTTGAATGTGGCTGCTTTCCAGTCTGGGTGTGGATTCACGGCTGCGAACCAGGGGTATCCCAATACTATGTTGTCGCCGTCCATATCCGCGATAAAGAATCGCAGGACGTGGGCTTCATCTCCTGTAGTGACTTCTAGGTCCGTGTAGTGTGTGATGTCTCCGCCTTTGTTGGCGGACCCGTCTGCGTTCTTCAGTCGTCGTGGCGTGGTGAGCGTTCGGACCCCTAGCTTCTGGTCATCGATGAATTCTTGACTTATGAAACATTCTGTGGCCCCGGTGTCGAGGAATGCGTGGAGCGGCATCTCCTTGGTCGCGGTCTGGTAAGTCGTGGAAATTCGAATGGAGTTAACACGTGGTAGGAATACGTCTTGGCTGAACATAGCCCAGGCCAGTGCTGTCTGTTTTAGGCTGGGGTTTGCGCTGTGGGTGTGGATCCAGTGCGACGCCAGTTCGTGGCGTTCATCGGTGCTGAGCTTCCAGAGATGCTTGAGCACTTGGTGTTGAGTCGGGGGCTTCGCCCTTCTGGGAGTCCGCATTGCCGCTGGCGGGGTCTCGTTCTTTGGTGGTTTCGGTTGCTGTTGGTACTGCTTGGGTCGTTTCGTAAATAACCTTTTTTGGAGTTCTCTGTCCTTCATGCGTTGAAGGTTCGTGGCTGATCGTCGTTGGCTTACTTTGAAGCGAGCGATTTTCATCGGCTCCGGGTCGTCGTTGGGTTCTGGTGTGTTGGATCGTGTGAGCGGCGGTGTCTCGAGGGGTGGTGACGGGGCTCGAGCAGTCAGTCAGGTCTTAGGTGTTGCTGCCGAGGTGGTCGTGCGTTTCGTCTCCCATAGTGCTTGCCGGTGAGGCTTCATTGCTGTGATGATGGCTTGTCGGCGTCGACTGGAGGACTTCCAGTCCGTCCAGGTCTGTGGTTGGTCGTAGCTTGTGCAGTTTTCGAGGAGGCGTAGGTGGAGTCCTCGCTTGAACTTCTCCAGTACTGCTGGATCGTCTTCGCGGTATAATGCTTTGCGCGCTAGGGTGGCAAACTGGGTGATATAGTTGTCGATGTCGTCGTTGTTCATGGTGAGGTTGTCGAGGTGCGCTTGAGCGCGATAGGGTTCGTTGACGTCGAACCAGTCTTGGGTGAATTGGGTTTCGAAGTCGTCCCAGGTGGGGACGAACGTTTGAAGGAGCCACTCCTCCTGGGCTCGCTTCCACTCGTTCACTGCTTTGCCCTCGAGGTATGTCAGGGCATGTGCGATTCGCGTTGCTTCGTTCGTCATAATCGGGTGTTCGGAATTCAGGAACTGGTAGAGTTTTAGTTCGTGAATGAAGGTGTCTGTGGTCGTGCGATCGCCTGTGAAGATCGTGGGCTCTAGTCCTTCTAGGCGCCACTCATGAGGCGCTAACGGTGGTGCCTGCGGCACGTTCGGGGGTGCGTTCGGTGGATTGGGCGCGGGGGGCCCATATCCCGGTGGGAATGTCGCTATCTGCGCACGATGCGCATGCATGCTGTCGTTTATGGTTGGCAATACTGCCGTCGCCATTTCTGGTCTGCTGGTTGTTATCGTGGAGCGATCGATAAGGGCTCCTAGATCTGGATCGGGGTGATGTGTATCTTTCGATCGATGGTAGTCACGTGACTCTTTGTCGAGCGGATCTTGCGCGATCCGGCAATCAGTATCGTGGTGTGTCGATGTGGGGTGGTTTCTTGTGATCGCTGTATAGCGTCTGTTGTTCGTGGTGTCGAGAGGCTTATTCTAATGTTGCGCTCGAGCCCTGAGCGTATCGATGTCGGTCTATTCGCTGAGTCTGCGAGGCTGACTCAGACACTGCTAGTCCCTCGAGGTTAGGGACGCAGGCAGTGGCGGTCCCCTTAGGCGCACAACCCCAAGACAAGGGTTCAATGCAAGGGAGTCAAAGTCAGGCAAACGGCCTGAGGATCTGAGGGTTCACAAGATGAGAGGGGAATACGGATAGCCACCAAGGGCCAGAGCGTAGCTCGGTATTGGTACAAGAAGAATAAGCCTAGCGTTACAGTTACAGTCTAGGCTACCTTATATAGTCAGGGGTCGCGAGAACGGGCTTCCTACTGAGTCATGCGCACGGAGTATCGTAGTGCGGTCGTGGGTTCAAGGCGGTCAAAAGGTCATATATAGAGTGAAGGTGGAAAAGGGTGAAAAAAGCGTAACAAGAAGGGATGTTCATAATTGTTCATAAAGTGGGGAGAGGAACAGTGATCTCTCTTCCCTTCCCCTACTCCTTTCCCTTCTGGCCAGAGGCCTTCCATCAAGATGCATCACCTTTCTTGGTAGATTCCATTAAGTCTTTCTTTTTCTTCTTCTTCTTTGGCTGACTGGAGGTCATCTGTGAAGTGTCAGCTTGTCTCTTGAGACTGGCCTTCTTCTCCAGGGTCTTGAGGTGCTTCTCTAATCTACCTACAAGGCCCTTCAGGTCCCTGATCTCCTTTGTCAGGTCCTTTGCCACCTTCTCAACCAACACCAGCTTTTTTTTACCATTGATTATAATAACATTGATGCAGAAGGAGATGGGGGAGAGGAAGGTATTGGCCCTTATCTTATTGAAAGAGGCCAATACTAGGCATCTAGTAGCCAAGTAATTGGCCTTGCCCAGGGGAGTGCCATGCCAACAAAAGCTGCAGCACTCCTCCACCTTCACAGAATCTGTTACGCTCGAGCTCTGAGCGTATCGTATCGGGGTCGGTCACTGAGTCAGAGGCAATGACTCAGACGCTGCAAGACTCGGACTTGAGTCTAGGCGCAGTGGCGGTCCCCTTACACGTACTGCCCACTGTCA
Source organism: Russula sp. MG48 (assembly GCA_003313725.1). Lineage (NCBI taxonomy): Eukaryota > Fungi > Basidiomycota > Agaricomycetes > Russulales > Russulaceae > Russula > Russula sp. MG48. The sequence continues at coordinate 47 of QLOS01000514.1, read as the reverse complement.
AGGGTCTAGCACTAGGGATTCAGGAGTCAGGCAATCGGCCTGAGGAT
>QLOS01000512.1:0-24031 GCA_003313725.1 Russula sp. MG48 | reverse complement strand
TGCTGCCATAGTTGTCACTGCGGCCGTTGCTACTGATGATGGTGGTGGTGAGGATGCGGTGGCTGGTGGTGACGTGGGGTGACGATGCGGCGACGTGCCGGTGACGTGGTGGCTGTCTCATGGTGGCGAAACAGGGCAAAGCCAGCCCCAGCCCGCATTTGCAAGCGAGAAGGGGCAGCCATGTACCTGTGAGTGATGAGTTGTCAGCCAGTGACGAGAGACAAAAAAAAATAAAACAAGGAGGGGTTGTGACAGCCCCTGCTGTCCCTGGTGCCGCTGGCGCAGGTGCCGCCGCCGTTGCTGGTGTCGCCATCACTGAGTCGCCGCCGCTGGTGTCGCCGCCATGTTGCTGTTGCTTGTCAGAGGGAAACTTGCATTTGTGAGCGAGGGGTGTTGGCGTCGTCAACTTGGTGACATGGCGGTGACGGCAACGCATCGTCAATATCAATGTACCTGGGTGGTTGTGAGTTAGTAAGAGTGATACAAAAAAACAAAAAAAAAGGATAACTTACCAAGAGCACAGCGTCAAACGTTGTGGGCGAAGGAGCAAGGGAGCAGTGAGTGAGAGTGACCGGTTCAACCCGGTTATGACCGGTTTTGGCTGGTTCTTACTCTACAAGGAAATAGATAGAACCACAGACCGGACTGTACCCCAAATCGGGAAAACTGTGACCGACGGTCCGGTTCTCACCGGTCAGAGTTTGGTCCGGTCCCCAGTTATTTCCCGGTCCTATGGACCGGACCTGTAAACACTAGGCACAGAGGTGCACACGAATGTGTGGGGTCCGTCTCCCATCTCCAGTCTTGGAGGCAGGAAGTATTATATCACTTTTACCAACGATCACACCCATTTCACTCGCTTATCTGTCTTGCGCACGAAGGATCAGGCCTTAGGGGCTTACAAGGCATTCGCGGCTTGGGCGTATACGCAGCATGGTGTGCGCATCAAGCGTTTGTGCTCTGACCGTGGCGGGGAGTACACTGGCAACGAGTTCACTAGGTTCCTCGAGGGCGAAGGTACCGAGTGACGTCTCACCACTCACGATACTCCCCAGCACAATGGCGTCGCCAAGTCGCTGAACTGCCACCTCGTTGAGCGCATGTGTGCACTCCTGCATCAGTCTGGCTTGCCCAAGACCCTCTGGGCCGAGGCCTTGCACTTCGCTGTGTGGCTGAAGAACCGCACCTCCACACGGGCACTAGGTAACGTCACACCTTTTGAACGGCTTAACAAGTCCAAGCCCAATCTAGCTGGAGTGCCTGAGTGGGGGCAGCGCGTTTGGGTCCACAATGATTCGGGATCAAAGCTGGACGCACGAGCTACGGTTGCGCGATGGGTCGGGTATGATGCGGACAGCACGCATGCTCACCGCATCTATTGGCCGGAGAAGAACTCAGTGTCCGTTGAGCGGAACGTGAAGTTCACCACTGACACAGTCACTATCTACACTCCACAGTACATTCCATCCTCGACCATCACTGCTCCGCCTGCCATTGCTGCACCACCTCCTGTTGCGGCGCCGCCGCCGACTGCGCCAGCACCTGTTCCTGCGAGCACACGTCTGCAACCCCCTCCTGCAACTTCAAGCAGAGAGGAGGAACTCGACGATGGGGAGATAACAGACACGCCTCCACCGACGCCTGCGCGCCGAGGCAGAGCTGCACCACAGCCGCCGGGAGCGCCGCGCAAGTGTTATGGCTTGACGGGCTGGTAGCACGACTTGTGCGATGCGAGGCTGTGTGTGAGACGTGTCACGTGAGTGTGATGTGGGAGCACGTGCCTATGCACGAGTGACTGAGTGCGAGTTGCTTGAGCACGAAGGTAACGTGATCCTTCCCACGTGATCATAGGGATGATGAGTTGCTTAGAGTAAACGCGAAGTAGGTAGGCGTCTAGATAAGGGTGATATCTAGGGACGCGTTCCAGAGCTGAGTCTTGCAGCGACTCAGGGAGGCGTGTGAGACGAAGTGAGTTCTTACTGCTCTCAAAGGGCTAGACCACATCTGAGAGAGGAAGCGGGAGTGAGAGGTTCGAGACTAGAATCGATTGCGAAACTAAGTCAAGCTTAGGGCTTGACTGGCGTAAACTAGAGCCCTTATATAGGCTTCACAGGGGAGGTCACGTGCTACTGCTATCTGAGTCACAACGGTGATGCAGTACAGCCTAGATGTGACATAGGGTCACATCTGTGAGTCATCATAAGGGTCAGCCAATGGCATAAGTAGAGCGCACAGCAGAGGGCTGTGCCGTATCAGTATCAGTCACCAGTAACGCAGGGCAGTATTGTATGAGCGCAGCCTGGTCACAGGCTGCGCTGCCAAGCCGGATCACATCAGTCACAGCAGGAGTCATAGTGGGTAAAAATAGATAGTCTGGACCGTAGCAAGCATACCAGAGATTGTAACAGTACGCCCCCTCCTAAGGGGGAATGGCTGCCACGGCATTCAGGTAGAGGGAGTGGCGCGCGTGCGCCAGAGTGGGACAACTCGACGAGGAGGGGAGACTTGCCTGGGGTGAGTACAGGGCATAATTTGCATGGGGAGCGCGGCGACGACGTCAGTCTGGTGAGTGGCGGGGCGACCACGCAGGTAGTAGTCGAGGGGCGGCATGACGGGTCGCGCCAGTATCTGGTCCAGCTTCGGACTGATGCGTGACATTACGGCAGCCTCGTAAAGGCGCAGCTCGATGAGGCGGAGCTTGTCCCGCAGCTCGTGACTGCGGCGCACAAGGGCGGCGTCCTGCTCCAGCTGAGCAGCGGAGTAGTCGTTTCGATTTGCGGGTAGGCGGGTAAGGTGGGCGTACTCGACAGCGAGCTGGTGATGAAGGGCGTGGATGCTGACGCGATACCTGTGTATGTCAGCCGTCAATCCCAGGTCTCTGAGGTCGTCGACCAGCTTGTTGATGTGGTGGCGGTGAGGATGGTTCCCATTGAGGGGCATGAGGTCCCAGTCGTCGATGGCGGGGAGGTGCTTGTCGTCGTGCAGCTTAGCATACAGTGGCTCGGCAAAAATGGGTGAGTTGGTTGTAAGTCGTCCTAAAATGACAGGCTCGTCAAAGTGCGGGAAGTGGGCGTAGTACGTGGCCGGGACGAGGCGGTTGTTGTGATCGGGGACAAGGATAATGTTCTGGTCACCTGGGTTGTCGTCAAGTCTATGCCAGCGCAGGAAATAACCATCGTAGCCGACGGTGTTGGTGGGCTGGCCGTAGCCTGGTGCTGGGGCGTTGACAGTGACAATGGGCGCTCCTCCTCCTTGACTGAGGGCGGCGGCGGCGACGTTTGTGTAGCTGCGGAACGGTGTAGGGGTCGTGTGGGCAGTCTGCTGGCCCATGCTGGCGGCGGTAGTGGCGGTATTCCCATCGACTGGGCCCTGCTGCTGTGGTAGTCACTGAGCATTTGCGACAGCTGGCATTCTCAACGGGCTCCACGTGGCATGTCCATCCCCGATTCGTACGGGAGTGTTGCAAGTTGCGCAGAAGTTGTCTGAGCTGAGGGGATGATCAGCATAGTCTGAGTGCAGGCTAGGGACTGGAGAACCTCCGTCAGGAGCTGGTCTACCTGCTGTTCCAGGCTGAGGGCTGGCTGAGGAATCGCAGAGGGAGCTGGTGTCGCCGTCCGAGCTGCTGCTGGTCTCGTCGCTGTCAATGATAGTGAGTATGCGGGCGGAGAAGGGGACCTGTATGGCGCGGGGGCCACTGTCATTCTGAGGGCTGGTTGTCGTCGTAGGGGTCAGACTGTGTTACGGCTCGACGGGCCGGTAGCACGACTTGTGCGATGTGAGGCTATGTGCGAGACGCGTCACGTGAGTATGATGCAAGAGCACGTGCCTATGCACGAGTGTCTGAGTGCGAGTGGCTTGAGCACAGAGGTAGCGTGACCCTTCCCATGTGAGCGTGGGGATGACGAGTGACTTAGAGTAAACGCGAAGAAGGTAAGCGTCTAGATAAGGGTGATATCTAGGGACGCGTTCCAGAGCTGAGTCTTGCAGTGACTCAGAGAGGCGTGTGAGACGAAGTGAGTTCTTACTGCTCTCAGAGGGCTAGACCACATCTGAGAGAGGAAGCAGGAATGAGGAGTTCAAGACTTTAGTCGATTGCGAAACTAAGTCAAGCTTAGGGCTTGACTGGCGTAAACTAGAACCCTTATATAGGCTCTACAGGAGAGGTCACGTGCTACTGCCATCTGAGTCACAACAGCGATGCAGTACAGCCTAGATGTGACATAGGGTCACATCTGTGAGTCATCGTAGGGATCAGCCAATAGCGTAAGTATAGCGCACAGCAGAGGGCTGTGCCGTATCAGTATCAGTCATGAGTAACGTGAGGCAGTATCGTATGAGTGCGGCCTGGTTACAGGCTGCACTGCCAAGTCGGATCATATCAGAGATCGTAACAGTACGCCCCCTCCTAAGGGGGAATGACTGCCACGGCATTCAGGCCGGAGGAGGAGCAGCGCGTGCGCGCCGGAGTGGGACGACCCGACGAGGAGGGGAGACTTGTCTTGGGCGAGTGCGAGGAGTGATCCGCACTGGGAGTGTGGCGACAACGTCGGTTTGGTGGGTGGCAGGGCGGCCACGCAGGTAGTAGTCGAGGGGTGGCATGACGGGTCGCGCCAGTATCTGGTCCAGCTTCGGACCGATGCGTGACATGACGGCGGCCTCATAGAGGCGCAGCTCGATGAGCCTCAACTTGTCCCGCAGTTCATGGCTGCGGCGCACAAGGGCGGCGTCCTGCTCCAGCTGAGCAGCGAAGTAGTCGCTGCGGCTCGCCGGTAGGCGGGTAAGGTGGGCGTACTCGATGGCAAGTTGGTGATGAAGGGCGTGGATACCGATACGATACCTGTGGATGTCAGCGGTCAGCCCCGGATCCCTGAGATCGTCGACCAGCTTGTCGACATGACGGTGGTGAGGATGATTCCCATTAAGGGGCATGAGGTCCCAGTCATCAATGGCGGGGAGGTGCTTGTCATCGTGGGGCTTAGCGTGCAGTGGCTCGGCGAAGATGGGGGAGTTGGTCGTTAATTGCCCTAGAATGACAGGCTCGTCGAAGTGCGGGAAGTGTGCGTAGTATGTGGTGGGGACGAGGCGGTTGTTGTGATCGGGGACAAGGATAATGTTCCGGTCACCTGGGTTGTCGTCAAGTCTATGCCAGTGCAAGAAATAACCATCATAGCCGACGGTGTTGACAGGCTGGCCGTATCCTGGTGCTGGGGCGCTGGTATTGACGATGGGGACTCCTCCTCTTTGATTGAGGGTGGCGGCGGCGACATCTGCGTAGCTGCGCATTGGCGCAGCGGGTGTGTGGGTGGCCTGCTGGCCCATGCTGGCGGCGGTAGCGGTGGTATCCCCAGGGACTGCGCCCTGCTGCTGTGATAGTCGCTGAGCATCTCCGTCAGCTGGCATTCTCGACGGGCTCCACGTGGCATGCCCGTCTCCGATTCGTATGGGAGCATTGCAAGTGCTGCAGAAGTTGTCTGAGCTGAGTGGGTGGTTGGCGTAGTCCGAGTGCAGGCTAGGGACTGGAGAACGTTCGCCAGAAGTTGGTTGGCCTGCTGCTCCAGGCTGAGGGCTGGCTGAGGAGTCACGGAGCGAACTGGTGTCACCACTTGAGCTGCTGGTCTCGTCGCTGTCAGCGATGGTGAGTATGCAGGTGGAGAAGGGGACCTGTATGGCGCGGGCGCCGCTGTCATTCTGAGGGCTGGTCGTCGTCATAGGGGTTGGACTGGTAGGGCTGCTGCTGCCTTTCTCTTGGAGCTGTTGGACTTGTTGTGTGCCATCGGTGGTCATGGAGATCGTGGAGTAGGCTGGTGGTGGAGATGGGGTGTGAAGGGAACAAAGTGGTGATGTTCCTGCTGAGCTGAGGGTGGTCCTTATAAGCATTTTTTGAACTGCGGTGGAGTTTTCTCGGTGATACTTGAGTACTAATTTTAGCGCATGTTTCAGGTTGCTGCGCGGTTCCCATGTGTCTTCTGCTGCGGAGTATCCTTTCCATCTGATGCGGTACTGAGGGGTTTTTGCCTTTCCATATAGGTGGTGGTCTAGAATGGCCTCGACTTCGTACTCTGCTTCTCCGTTGATAACATCAGGAGGCGGTTCTTTGAAGTTCTGGCCGTATTCGGGGGTTTCTATGTACGGGGTCAATAAGCTGGCGTGGAAGACGTCATGGACTTTTCGGAGTTTCCATTGCGGGGGTATTGCGAGTTGATATACTACTGGGGATATGACGCTGGTGATGGTGAATGGGCCGTATCACCTAGCTGCGAGCTTGGTGCTCGGCTGTGTGATCTGGATGTTCTTTCCTTCCAACCAGACCTTCTGTCCTTTCGTAAATGGTCTGTACTTGGATCCTTTCCTGTTAGCGACCATGGTCTGGGCGTTGGTGATGGCTGTCTGTGCCGCGGTGCGGGCTTCCTTAATGCGATCAAGTCGCTCATTGATGGACGGTATTTTCTCGGATCTCTGGGGCTGATGGGCGTGTGGGATGTGTCCTAGTAGGAGTTCAAATGGGGCTTTCTTGGTGGTGCTGCTGGGCCATGCGTTGTGGGTATACTGGGTGATGGGCAGCAAGGAGGCCCAGTCATTCTGTTGGTGGTTAACGTAGATGCGCAAGTACTGCTTGAGCCACTGGTTCGTCCATTCCGATTGTCCATCCGTCTGGGGATGATAGGCTGTGCTGATGTTCTGGGAGATCCCGAGGATCTTGCACAACTCCTTGGGGAAGTGCGAGGCAAAGTGTGTTCCTCGATCACTGATGATCTTTCGGGGTATTCCGTGATGCGGAAAGACGTTCTTGGTGTAGAGTGTGGCTATCTCTGGTGCAGTGCTGGCCTCATTGCAAGGTATAAAAATAGCTGCCTTGGAGCAATCGTGATCTGTGACTGTGAGGATCGAGTCGAACCCCTGTGATTTAGGGAGCTTAACAATGAGGTCTAAGGACACCGTTTCGAATGGTAGGGCCGAGGCGTTTGTGGTGATTGGTACTATGGGTGGTGCTGGCTTGGTCGTGTTGGCCTTCGTGGCTTGACAGGTGGCGCATCCTTTGACGTAGGCGAGGACTGTCTGTTTCATGTTGGGCCACCAGTAGTTTTGTGCGATCATTAGGCAGGTTTTGAGGATTCCTGGGTGGCCGGTGGTTTGTGAGTCATGGTGGAGGGAAATTACTCCCCTCCTAAGGCTGTTGTCTGCCACAACAACCAGGCGATTGCCGTGCCACCAGGCTCCGCTGGGGCAGCATTCCAGTGGGTAGGTCTTTGCCCACGTGTTAAGAGTGGTCTCGTGGTCATTCTGTCTGCTGATGACGTCATCTTCCATGTCCACGGCTTCTGCAGTGTTAGTGAAGAGCTGGTCTGGGAGTGCGATGACTTCCTCGTTGTCAGAGCTGGCGTCGTTGAAATCCAGCCGTCATGACAGGGCGTCGGCCCTGTTGCTTGCTCCGGGGTGGTGGACTAGGGTGACGTCATAGTCTCCGAGGGTCAGTATGTAGCGTGCTATGCGCCTATTAATTTTCTGGGGTGAGCGATAATATTGGAGGTTCTTGTGGTCCGTGACGACCACAACCTGGTGTTGTGCACCCATCAGGAGATGGCGCCAGTGTTCCAGGCCTCGCACAATAGTGAGGAACTCTCGATCCCATATGGGATAGTTGCGTTCGGCGGCTGTGAAGGTTTTCGAATCGTAGCCCACTGGGCATCGTCTGCCCTGGGCGTCGCATTGGTATAGGATGGCGCCTGTCGCGTTCTGAGAGGCGTCCACTTCTAGCTCATAGGGGCATGTTGGGCTGGGCTGCCAGAGGATTGGGTCGCTGGTGACAATGTTGATCAGTTTATTCACCATGCTCGTGCATTTGTCGGTCCAGGCGAAAGGTATGCCTTTCTTGAGGAGGTTGGTGAGAGGTCTGGCGATCTCCGCGAATCCTGGGATGAATGGTCGTTGATAGCCTAGTACCCCTAGCATAGATCGCAGCTCTTTGACGCTCTTGAGGACTCTGGGCCATTCTCTTATTCCTGTGAGCTTGCTGGACTCTATGCGAAGCGATTCGCCGTCAATGATGAGTCCCAAATACTCGACACGCCTCTGTTCAAAGAGGCACTTCTGTGGCTTAAGGAAGAATGACTCTGTTTCAAAGAGGTCCAGGAGCTTGTGCACGATGCGCCTGTGCAGCTCGAGATCGAGGGGCGTGGCGATCAGGATGTCGTCCATATAGACGAACACCATCCTTGGGTACTTCAGCTTTAGGGGTCGCAGGAGCCGGTCCATGACTCTTTGGAAGGTGCTCGGCGCGTTGCATTGGCCAAACAGCATTACCCTTGGCTCGAAGAGTCCTTGTGGCATTTTGAAGGCTGCTTTCCATTGGTCGCCTTCCTTGATATGGACGTTGTGGTATCCCCATCGAATGTCGAATTTGGTGAACAGGGCACGGCCCTCAAGATTCCTGGTTAGTATGGAGATGTCTGGAAGCGGATACACGTCACGGATAGTCCAGCTGTTCAGCATTCGGTAGTCTTGCACTGGTCTTAGCGAGCCGTCCTTCTTTTTGATGAAGAAGAAGGGTGCTGCGTAGGGCGACTTGGACAGCTGGATGTATCCCTTCTCTAGGTGTTCCTGGATCCACTGATCTGCTGCCAACATTTCTTGTGGGTTGAGTGGGTAGACTTTGCAGTCTAGGGTTGTCGGTGCGTCTGGTTTCAGGGTAATGGCATGATCGTCTTCTCGCGCCGGCGGAAATCGCTGCGCTTCCTTTTCAGAGAATACGCGCCAGTGTCGCTGGTACTCTGGGGGCACATCCTGCGCTGTGGGCGCCATACGTTGCTGGTGGGCCTTGATGGCCCATTCCTGTGCTATGTTGGTGCGGTCAATTCTGAGGACGAGCGTGTCTCCTTCCTCCCATTGTTGCGTTCTCAGCATGGCCCCTAGCAGCTGCGCGTATCTCATTAGGTTCTTTGGGGGATCCAGGGCTCTCCTGCTGGTGATTTTGGCGGTAAAGGGGTCGCCGCCAATCTGTCCCTTCGACCAGTTAATCTGTGGATTGAAATGCTGTAGCCATGGGAATCCTAGTATGATGCGGTCCCGTCCTAGATTGGCAATATAGAAGCGTTGCACGCTTTCAGTCTTGTTTCTTGATATGAGCAGGTCGCAGTAGCTTATTACTCGACCGCTGCGATTTTCAGTGCCGTCTACATTGTAGAGCAGTCATGGCTGCTTTAGTTTGCGAGGCACCAGGCGTAATCGCCGCGCTGTTTCCTGGTCTATGAAGTTGTCCGTTGCCCCACTGTCTACGAGGGCTTTCTCCTTGGCCTTCCCAGTCATGCTCGAAAAGAGGATATCAACATTAACGCTATTTTGATGAGACACGTACATGGTACATATGTGTGAAGCTCGGTCCCAGGCCGATAGATTGAGCTTCCTTAAAAATCCAAATCTTCGGTAAGTATGGTATCATAGATCCCCCTTCGCTTGTCTGTAGTCATAGAGCGTATCTGCGTGACGACGTCGCTGGTTGTCGCTTGAGAGCTGGTCTGACTCGCACTGTCGCTGGGCGCGAGCTCTTCCTTTTGTATTTCTGCGACCCGTGATGCGCGCGGTGGTCTCGCAGCTAGCTTTTTGCAGCATTTGTTCGCCGTGTGCCCCACTGCCTTGCAGTAGAAGCACTTGTTTTCCTTGCGGAGTTGCTGGCGCTCTTCATCAGTGAGGGGTCCTCCCATGTGGGGTGGCATGCTTGTCTGTGCCGCATCCACATCCATGGGTGCGTAGCCGTCGCTTCTTGGCTTCTGGTTCGGCTTGTTTTGTGGCTTGAAGAAGGCAGGGCGCGGAATGAAACGTCCGCGCTGCGGTGCTGGTCCTAGGTCAGCATCTATCTGTGCTCGTCTGAGCACTTCCTTTCTAGCGGCCTCCTGCCAATCTTCAATTGTTGCCAGGATGTTTTCTCGGTTCATGATGCTAAGGGCGATTCCTCTGCGAAGTCCCCTTTTGAACTTTTCCAGGGTTCCTTGGTCGCCCATTGTCCAGTTTGAACTGATGACATAATGATTGAATGACGCGATGTAACTGTTGATGTCGTTGCCCTGCATCTGGAGAGCCATTAGTTTGTTGTATGCATTCTGGGCCTTGGCTGTATCCGTGAAGCGTCCTTTGAAGTCTGCCTTGAAGCTGGTCCAGAGGACTTCATCGTTTTCCGCGATTCTGTTTACCGCGCGGGTGGTTTTTGTCATAAGGCTGGCTGATTGTGTGTCACCCCAATCGTCCACGAGGGGCCCCCTAATGAAAGTCAGCGCCAGGGCGACCCTGGCATATGGGCTGGTCATATTTTCGTCGTTGCAGTTCAGGACCCTGTAGAGGTTAAATTCTCTGAGGAATGCCTCGCTTTTAGTACGGTCTCCTTTAAAGGTCATTGGTTCCCTTCCTTTCAGCTTTGATGTCGCTGCTATTGCCGCGGGTGCTGGTGCGGCCATGATTGGCAGGTTAGGTGGCTGGAGGATAGGTGGTGGTGCTGTCGGCTGTGTTGCCGCGTGTGCGATCTGTAGTAGATGCGGTGTTGCGCCTGTTTCTGGCTGAAGCGGGTTGTTTCCTTGTAGTGTTGCTATGTTCTGGAGTCCTATGCTAAGGAACTCCTCTAAGGGTGTGATGGGCTGTGGAACTGGTCCTGGTGTGGGTTCTTCTCCTTCGTCTGCGCTTTGGAAGGAGGATGTGTTAGCACTAGGAGGGTCTACCTCGATTGCTTCTGGTGACTCTGGCCTTAGGGAGCTGTGGCCTAGTCCTGTTTCGTTGGTGTTTTCTCGATCGAGAAGTCCTGCGAGGCTGGTGACGTAGCTTCCTTGATTGTAGTCGAGGATGTACCAGTCGTCGTTGATGTATTCAATAGGTCTTTCAACGATCCCTACCGCAGTGAAGAGATGGATGTGATAGCACCAGTGGGTGTTCTGCTGATTGCGTCGCCAATAGGCTTCGCCTTTGACGTAGTCTGGGAGATCGTCCTGGGTTCTGACAGGGACTCTGGTGAGTGCGTCTGCGTGGATGTCAGCTCTGATGATCTCCAGGGTTACTTTTCTTCCTTTTATAAGGGGAAGCCTGCTGCCTCGAAGTAGGCGTTAACAATGTGTTCGAGTTCTAGCACAAAGGCGTGGATTTCCAGGAGGATGCGATCCAGGAGTACGTGGATGTCAGTATACTCTCCTATACACATATACTGGCAGACTTGTGCGTGGGTTTCAACGTCGTTCTGTGCCTGGGCGAGTTGTCTTTCTGTCCAGGCGAGAGCGTCTGCTAGTTGACTAGGGTCAACTTCTGCTGGCATGCGATATCTACGGGTCCTGCGTTGTCTCTCCAGAGCGTTGGATTAGGAGTAAGAGGGCGAGTGCTGCTTCAGGGGCTACAAACTCGTCTTGCCACTCTTTGTATACTTGGTCGAAGACTATTACTTCGATTTGGAGGGATCGGTGGAGTTCTGTGGGTCCTGTTCCACACGTAGCAGGACAAATGAGTTCGTGTTGGTCTGCTGCTTGGTCGATCTGTTGACCCCAGCTTTCAAGGACAAATTTTCGTTCGTAGAGGTGTCCTAAGCGACAGAGGTATTCGTCGTATGTGTTGATTTCCAGTGTTGCTGCAAAGTGTGCAGGCTTCCATGCTATACTGGGTATAGTCTTTTACTGTGTGCCGTGATATGGGCAGTACTGGCTTCTACAAAAGTATGCGTGTAAGCCCACATGTTTTTCTTGACGGGTTTCGTGTTTCGCTGCTCCTGGGACGAATTCTACGGCGTCGGTGGAGGCTAGTATCCGGAACGTGCAGATCGTGGGTGGTCTAGGATATTCTTCTTTCAAGTGAGTTCTGGTGTGGTGGCGCACCATCCACAACAGTGAAGGAAGCTTGACTTATGTTACGGCTCGACGGGCCGGTAGCACGACTTGTGCGATGTGAGGCTATGTGCGAGACGCGTCACGTGAGTATGATGCGAGAGCACGTGCCTATGCGCGAGTGTCTGAGTGCGAGTGGCTTGAGCATGGAGGTAGCGTGACCCTTCCCACGTGAGCATGGGGATGACGAGTGACTTAGAGTAAATGCGAAGAAGGTAAGCGTCTAGATAAGGGTGATATCTAGGGACGCGTTCCAGAGCTGAGTCTTGCAGTGACTCAGAGAGGCGTGTGAGACGAAGCGAGTTCTTACTGCTCTCAGAGGGCTAGACCACATCTGAGAGAGGAAGCAGGAATGAGGAGTTCAAGACTTTAGTCGATTGCGAAACTAAGTCAAGCTTAGGGCTTGACTGGTGTAAACTAGAACCCTTATATAGGCTCTACAGGAGAGGTCACGTGCTACTGCCATCTGAGTTACAACAGTGATGCAGTACAGCCTAGATGTGACATAGGGTCACATCTGTGAGTCATCGTAGGGATCAGCCAATAGCGTAAGTATAGCGCACAGCAGAGGGCTGTGCCGTATCAGTATCAGTCACGAGTAATGCGAGGCAGTATCGTATGAGTGCGGCCTGGTTACAGGCTGCACTGCCAAGTCAGATCATATCAGAGATTGTAACAGACTGGTAGGGCTGCTGCTGCCTTTCTCTTGGAGCTGTTGGACTTGTTGTGGGCCATCGGTGGTCATGGAGAGAGTGGAGTAGGCTGGTGGTGGAGATGGGGTGCGAAGGGAGCGAAGCGGTGATGTTCCTGCTGAGCTGAGTGCGGTCCTTATAAGCATTTTTCGAACTGCGGTGGAGTTTTCTCGGTGATACTTGAGTACTAATTTTAGCGCATGTTTCAGGTTGCTGCGTGGTTCCCATGTGTCTTCTGCTGCGGAGTATCCTTTCCATCTGATGCGGTACTGAGGGGTTTTCGCCTTTCCATATAGGTGGTGGTCTAGAATGGCCTTGACTTCATACTCTGCTTCTCCATTGATGACATCAGGAGGCGGTTCTTTGAAGTTCCGGCCGTGTTTGGGGGTTTCTATGTATGGTGTTAATAAACTGGCGTGAAAGACGTTGTGGACTTTTCTGAGCTTCCACTGCGGGGGTATTGCAACTTGGTATACTACTGGGGAGATGACATTCATGATAGTGAACGGGCCATATCGTCTGGCTGCGAGTTTGACGCTTGGCTGCATGACTTGAATGTTCTTTCCTTCCAACCAGACCTTCTGTCCTTTCGTGAACGGTCTAAATTTAGATCCCTTCCTATTGGCCACCATAGTCTGGGCATTGGTGATGGCCATCTGTGCTGTGGTGCAGGCTTCTTTGATGCGATCAAGTCACTCGTTGATGGACGGTATTTTCTCGGATCTTGGGGGCTGATGGGCACGCGGAATGTGCCCTAGTAGGAGTTCAAATGGGGCCTTCTTGGTCGTACTGCTGGGCCATGCGTTGTGGGTGTACTGGGTGATGGGTAGTAGTGAGGCCCAGTCGTTCTGTTGGTGGTTCACGTATATGTGTAGGTACTGTTCGAGCCATTGGTTTGTCCTCTCCAACTGGCCATCTGTTTGGGGGTGGTAGGCTGTACTAATGTTCTGCGAGATGCCGAGGAGTTTGCATAGCTCTTTAGGGAAGTGTGAGGTGAAGTGCGTTCCTCGGTCGCTGATGATCTTTCGGGGAATGCCGTGGTGCGGGAAGACGTTCTTGGCATAGAGTGCGGCGATCTCCGGTGCGGTGCTGGCCTTGTTGCATGGTATAAAGATGGCTGCCTTTGAGCAATCATGATCTGTGACGGTGAGAATGGAGTCAAAACCTTGTGACTTGGGTGTTACGATCCCCCTTGCGGACTGCGGACCGTTTCTCCCTTTGTGCTTACGTCCCCATGCTTATCCCCATCCCGTGTGTGTCTCGGACTGACTCGTAGTCGCTTACTGTACGATATGACGCCTGTGGAGTGTGCGTGACTCATGTGGAGCGATGTGGCCATCGCTCCACTACTATACTTAGCTCTGGACCTTGGACTGACTCACTACCCTCGTTATGACTCAGGTAGTAGTTAGCACGTGCCCTTCTGTAGCTCCCTATATAAGGAGCCCCTTTTACGCCAGTCAAGCCCTAAGCTTGACTTAGTTTCCTAATCGAGACCGGACCTTGCTTCGACTCTCTGAGCTTGCCGCTCTAAGACACTCCCACTGCCCCTCTGCCTTTGCCTCGCCTTAGCAACATCTTGCCTCTCTCTCTCTCTCACGCCTCTTGTTATGATCTCTGGTACGCTTAACTACGGCCCAGACTATCTATTTTTACCTACCATGACTCCTGCGATGACTGATGTGATCCGGCTTGGCAGCGCAGCCTGTGACCAGGCTGCGCTCATACGATACTGCCTCGCGTTATTTGTGACTGATACTGATACGTAGTGTTTACAGGTCTGGTCCATAGGACCGGGAAATAACTGGGGACCAGACCGAACTCTGACCGGTGAGAACCAGACTGTCGGTCACAGTTTTCCCAATTTGGGGTACGGTCCGGTCTGCGGTTCTATCTATTTCCTTGTAGAGTAAGAACCGGCCAAAACCAGTCATAACCGGGTTGAACCGGTCACTCTCACTCACCGCTCCCTTGCTCCTTCGCCCACAACGTTTGACGCTGCGCTCTTGGTAAGTTATCCTTTTTTTTTGTTTTTTTGTATCACTCTTACTAACTCACAACCACCCAGGTACATTGATATTGACGACGCGTTGCCGTCACCGCCACGTCACCAAGTTGACGACGCCAACACCCCTCGCTCACAAATGCGAGTTTCCCTCTGACAAGCAACAGCAACATGGCGGCGACACCAGCGGCGGCGACTCAGCAACAGCAACACCAGCAACGGCGGCGGCACCTGCGCCAGTGGCACCAGGGACAGCAGGGGCTGTCACAACCCCTCCTTGTTTTATTTTTTTTTGTCTCTCGTCACTGGCTGACAACTCATCACTCACAGGTACATGGCCGCCCCTTCTCACTTGCAAATGCGGGCTGGGGCTGGCTTTGCCCTGTTTCGCCGCCATGAGACAGCCGCCACATCACCGGCACGTCGCTGCATCGTCACCCCACGTCACCACCAGCCACCGCATCCTCACCACCACCATCATCAGTAGCAATGGCCACGGCGACAACTATGGCAGCAGCAGTGGGCGCCGCAGCAGCTGTGGTGGTGGCAGAGGCGGGAGCAGCAGTAGCAGTGACCACGATGGGGCAAGCAACGGCGACCATGACGGGGGCAGCAACGGCGACCGTGGCGGGGGCAGCAACACGACCCCGGCTGGGGCAGCAACCGCGACGGCGACGGGGGCAACTGCGACGGCGATGGGGGCAACCGCAATGGCGACAGGGGCAACCGCAACGGCGATGGGGGCAACCGCGATGGCGATGGGGGCAACTGCAACGGCGATGGGGGCAGCACCTGCAACGGCGACGGGGGCAGCAACCGCGACTGCGGCAAGGATAGCAACAGCGACCGCGGCGAGGGCAGCAACACGACCACAGCTGGGGCGGCGGCGGCAGCAGCAGGGCACATAGGGCATTACATTACATTACATATGTACAGTACAGTACACTTAGCAATAAAATAGTGAATGATAGTCTTGAAATTGTGTGCATACATATCATATACGCGTGATGAAAACTGGTCTGAACTGCACATGAAACTGATCTGAACAGGTCATTGACTGGTCCCAGTTTAGACTGATTTGGACCAGTTTTGAGGCTTAGACCGAACTGATATTGACCGGTCACTGTCGGTTCGGTCCGGTTTTTTCAATATTTTTCTTTACCTCTGACCAGTTCCGGTTCTGGTTCAACGGCAATCAGGCCCAAAAACCAGACCGGACCAGACTTTAAAACACTACTGATATAGCACAGCCTTCTGCTATGCGCTCTACTTATGCTATTGGCTGACCCTTATGATGACTCACAGATGTGACCCTACGTCACATCTAGGCTGTACTGCATCGCTGTTGTGACTCAGATGGCAGTAGCACGTGACCCCTCCTGTAAGAGTCTATATAAGGGCTCTAGTTTATGCCAGTCAAGCCCTAAGCTTGACTTAGTTTTGCAATCGATTCTAGTCTCGAACCCCTCACTCCTGCTTCCTCTCCCAGACGTGGTCTAGCCCTCTGAGAGCAGTAAGAACTCGCTTCATCTCACACGCCTCTCTGAGTCGCTGCAAGACTCAGCTCTGGAACGCATTCCCAGATATCACCCATATCTGGACGCCTATCTACTTCACGTTTACTCTAAGCAACTCGTCATCCCCACGGTCACGTGGGAAGGGTCACGTTACCTTCGTGCTCAAGCAACTCGCACTCAGTCACTCATACATAGGCACGTGCTCTCGCATCACACTCACGTGACACGTCTCGCACATAGTCTCGCATCACACAAGTCGTGCTACCGGCCCGTCGAGCCATAACACCTCTCTAAGTCGGCTGCAACGACTTAAGCTTTGAACCTTGAAGTCACGCGTGTCCGTGACTTGGTTGTTCTACTCCGGAGAGTCTGCTTTACTCTTGCGTCATCGAGATCACCGGAAGTATCTCACTCAGGACCACGTGCTCGTTGCCCTCGCACGTGCCCACTCTTGCCATACGCCTAGTTGCACAAGTCGTGCTCACAGCCCCTCGAGCCGTAACATAAGTCAAGCTTCCTTCTACCATAGAAACCGCCCTGGAAGACGCTGCCTTCGCCGAACGACTCCAGGAGCTTGCCAGACGCCGCCTCCACATAGAACGTTGGAGATCCCATTTAGACGTCGCCATCTATGACCACAACGCCGTGTGCCACCACACCTGCCTAGGAGGAGCCACAGAAGTACACCTTTCCCTCCTCATCGAAAGAGACGTCTTCTGCCACATCGACCAAGAGTGGCAAGGAGAATTTAACCTGCTAGAAGCTGCCCTCACAATCCTCGAGCTCTCGCTAACGCCCTGGAGTCTGCTAGACAACACGGATTGATCAGTGTGAGAGAAATCACACCGGATGCCCTCTGCGACGCCATAGAATTCACACAATACCTGCTAGACCAAGCCAGAGGTGACGCACTCTGCCATAGCCACGACTGCTACCTCCTCTGCGACAGAGGACCCAATCACCACCACCGCCTCCTAGATCAGCTCATCTGCGAACTAGAAGACTTTGCGCAAGAACTAGACTTCATCTGTAACGCCTTCTTCGAAACAGCAGGCTTCCCTCTCCCCTCCTAAGCAACCCTGGAAGAAATCAGGCTCGAGCTCTCAGACGTTAGAATGAGAGTACCGGTCAGAAGAGAAGACGACCTTCCAGACTATATCAAGGGAGAAGCCTACTGGAGAAAGAACGACACCAACGATCACTGGTGTTATCACATTCGCCTCTTCACCCCGCTAGGCATCAGAGAAAGGCCCATTGAGTACCTCAACGACGACTGGTATCTTATAACCTACGACCAAGGAAGGTACTGGACACGCGCAAGTGAAGTTTTAGAATTAGAACACGCCAACGAAACTGGACTAGGACATAGCTCACTAAAACCAGAATCACCAGGACCTATTGCTGTAGACCCACCCAGCCCAGACCGCACCTCCTCGGCCTTCCACAGTATCAGTGAAGGAGAAGAGCCTACGCCAGTCCCTCAGACTATCTCGCCGCTCAAAGAATTCATTAGCACAGGGCTCCAAAACGTAGCCACACTACAAGGAGCACACCCACTCCTCCCAGAGACACAAGAAACACCCCAGCTCCTGCAAATCGCCCACGCAGCAGCCCAGCCAACCGCACCACCGCCCATCCTCCAACAACCACAACCACCAGCGCCACCAGCAGCCCCAGCCATGGCCGCAGTCGCCCCACCAAGAAATGACAATGGGGCAACGGGAAACAAGCCTACCACCTTCAAAGGTGATAGGAGCAAAAGTGACAACTTCCTCAGAGAGTTTAACATCTACAGAATCCTCCACCGCACCTCAGAAAACGTCACCATCCCCTATAACCGCGTAGCCCTCGCCATCTCTCTTATCAGAGGACCAAAGGTTGACGATTGGGGTGACGCCCAGATGAAAGCCCTCAATAACAAGGTTGGCAGACAAATCAACCCCATTGCATGAACAGACGAGGTCCTGTGGACAGAATTCGAGGACAGTTTCAAAAGGGCATTCACGGATACTGCCAAGGAACAAGAAGCCTACAGAAAGCTCACGGAGCTGTGCATGCAAGGAGATGACATCGACGGATACATCGCCAGCTTCGATCACTACGTCCTAGCATCAGGATGGTCCCCAAATGAACGAGGAACGTTAGATCTCTTCACCAAAGGCCTGCGCCGAGGAATAGCGCTCAAAATCCTCGATAGAGACACGGTCCCCACGACAATAGAGGGATGGAAGGAAGCAGCACGCAAAGAAATCCAGCGAACGGCCCGAAAAACAGCAATGCTGGGACCAAACCCCAACCCCCCACGCTTCACGCCGCGCCCCCGCTTCGTCCCTAGAACCACCCCCACGCCAGTACGGCCCAACTGAAACAACATCCCTGTTCCTATGAAAGTCGATGCCAACCGCTTAGGAGGACCACTGACCGACGCAGAAAAGAAGAAACTCATGGACGAGCGAAAATGCTTCTACTGCAAGGAAGTAGGCCACCGAGTGTACCAATGCGGCAAGAAACCGAAGCGACGAGGGCCACCACCGCCCAGGGCAAGGGTAGCAGAAGCAGAGACCACCTCCAGCATCGCACCGGAGGACAGCGCTAGCCAAATGTCGCAAACAGACCTCATCTCCCAGCTACGCTCCATGAATGCCACAGAACGCACTGCCATGTTTGACCAAATTATAGAAGAAGATTTGGATTTTTAAAGACGCTTGATCTATCAGCCTGGGATCAAGCTTCACGAATCTGTACCATGTATGTTTCAAACCAAAATAGTGTCAATGCCAATTATACTTTTTCAAACATACATGGGAAGGCTGTAGAAAGGGCACTGGTAGACAGTGGTGCCACAGACAATTTTATCGACCAGAAAACCGCCAAGCGACTTTGCCTCACCCCACACCTCCTCCCCCAACCACGTCTCTTGTACAACGTGGACGGCTCAGAAAACTGCAGCGGAAGGATAACCACCTACTGCGACCTCCTCATTAAGCAAGGAAGCAAGGAGCATGTCCAACGCTTCTACTGGGCTAACCTAGGACGAGACAGTGTTACGTTTTCTTTCCTTTCTTCCTTCCCATTTACTTGCTTCGACTTCTGTACTGATAGGGCGAGGGTTAGCGACCGCACATGACTCAGAGACAAACGTAGTAGGAGACTCCCACGTGTTGCGTATATAAGACTCAATTGTACGATACGCCGAGACCCTAAGCTAGTTCTCTTGTACCAATACTAGCCAGTTGCGACTCCCTCTAAACTTGTGCACCCCGACTCCTTGAGGCGATTCCTCGAACTCTATCCTACGTCCGAAGGCCTCACCCGCCTAAGCGTGACTAGACGATACGCGTGGGTACTACGCGTAACACTAGAACTAGCTTCCCGAACATCGACGACCCTGGAACAGACCAACGAAGAACTCCTCGACGCACTCGAGGAACAGGACCACCTCGACCAAGTAGAAGTATACTTGAACGCCCGTGTCAGAGTACACAACGATTACTGTGCACGCACCTGCGCTGTCACGTTCAATATCGAACACGAATTTATAGCACACCAGTTATACCTCCTCCACGAGCGACGTACCGCTCTGGCACTAGTGATCCAACAAATACAACTTAGGATCGTACAACAGCAACCTGGAAGGCGCCAACAGTCCCCACCTGCGTGACGGCTCCTTCCTCCCCAGTAGTCACCGACCCCCGTTTTACGTCGAAGCTAACGCTACCGACGAAGCACCACGAGACAGAATCCCCAGGACCAGGATCGGAAAAAGACAAGCCCTCTTCTGCAAGAAAGGCACGAAACTCTCACCAACGGTGTTCGCACCTTGGGACAGATACTATTCACTCTACAGCGGATGTGTATACCCGCTAGTCTATCATTGTAACATCTTCTACACCTTCGACCAAGAGTGGAACGAAGCGAAGGGCCAGTTTGAAAACGGCCGAACGACAGGACTCCCACCAAATGAGATACTCAACCCCGACATCGACAACTTCACAGGCGGGAACCTTACACGCAAGATACTACTCCCACTAGCATCCGAACTCGAGGCTACCACCAGCCTAGAGACGATAAGACACTCCCTCAACGACGAACAGACGGAACCCTCACACGAACAATCAGCCCAAACGACAGACGATGAGCCCATTCATCCCCCAGTCACTCGTATGGCGACGGTCACACTCACACCCACACAAACCGCAACGCTCGCACGCACCACTCCTAGTGGCGGTGGCGGTGGCAGTGGCGGTGGTGGTGGCAGTGGTGGTGGCGGTGGCAGTGGCGCAGGCCCAGCCCCGCCCTACCAACCCCCAGGAGGAGGCGGCGGAGGCAGAGGCCCCCCGCCTGCTCCACCAGCCCAGGCGGGAGCAGCCCCGCCTGGCCCCCCAGCGAACGGCAAACTTGAAGGGAAGGAACCCCCTATATTCAATGGGGACTGCATGCTTGCAGACAAGTTCATGCACGCACTCAAGCTCTACCAGTACCTCAATCAAGCGGCACCTATCATAGCCGACCCCTATCGAAAGGTCGCCCACGCTCTCACCTACATTCGCGGCCCTGCAGTCGCTGAGTGGAAAAGGTCACAAGAGGACTGGATCATGGGGAACCCGATACCAATGCCCCCACTCCCGAACGTGTGGGAACAATTTGAACAAAACTTCATCCAAGATTGGACAGACACCAACCAACAATACCATGCCGCAGCAGAGCTGGACAAGCTGAAGATGCTGGGAATGGATATCGACAGCTACATCACCCGATTTGCAGAATGGGCCAGGAAGGCACAATATCAAGAAGACGACCCGGCAGTTTTGGAGAAATTCAAACGCGGGCTCAACATAAAAGTACTCGACAACTGCATGAACCTAGACCAACCGAGAAATTGGGTCGACTGGAAGGCAGCGGCACGCAAACGGACGGCGATCCTAACGGCCTTAGAACCACACCACCAAGCCTTCTTTACACAAAAGAAACTGGCCGCCGGGAACAGACCACCACAAGGTGGGCTCCCGCGACCCTTCTTCAACCCAAACAGGAACTCACGAGGACAATTCAACACCCGACGTGAGCCACGTCAGCCCGACCCTAACGCCATGCAAGTAGATGTGGCACGAAAAGCCGTGACCGAGGCAGATAAGGAGCGGTGCCAACGAGAAGGCCGCTGCTACTTCTGTCAAGCTCAAGGACACATCTCCCGAGCTTGCCCAAAGAAGCCGACACAACGCCCCGAAGCAAAGTGGGCCCAAACCACCACAGAGCAACCTGAAGCCGGGAGTAGCGGGCAGACGACGCCCCTATCCCAAGACGCAGTCTTAGCATTCATAAAAGGACTGGGAGAAGAAGAATATCAGGAATTGGCGAATAAATGGGGACAGATATGCGGGGAGGAGGATTTTGGTCAGGCTTGAGCAAGACGGCCTTTGCTCGAGCTATGTTTCAACGTGATGTATTTCTACCGCGAGTTAACGCTATGAGAATCCCAGTTTCGTTCCACACCGCGTTGAAAAAGGCCGACCTCCTCGCTTTCCTCGATAGCGGAGCCACAGAGTGCTTCGTAAGCCAACAATTCATTGAACAACACAAATTGGGAATGAGACTACTTCCGATGCCATGACGACTGAAGAACACCGATGGGTCGCCGAATAAAGGCGGCGACATTACCCATTACACCGACCTGGAAGTGGTGACGGGGATGACCCCTCACACCCTCCAGTTCTACATCGCCCACATGGACGGCGACTATATCATGCTGGGCTATCCGTGGTTCGCCGCAGCAAACCCCCGACCTGACTGGAAGAAAGGCACCCTACCGGCCAAGGTGGTGTTGAGAACCGCCGGGGCTGCGGCTCAGGCAGCCACCATGAGCACCACTGTTGCTGGGATGAAATCGGTCACCGTCAACAACCCCCCAATACTACAACCAGGGGACCAACTAATAATGCACCTCGCGAAGACAACGATGGCGCAACAATTAGCTCAGGCAGCCAACACCCAACCAAAGAAGACGTGGGATCAGATTGTCCCCATCGAATACCACAACCACGCACAGGTATTCAACGATGAAGCAGCACAACGCTTCCCCGAATCCACACCGTGGGACCACGCGATTGAACTCAAACCTGACGCCCCCAGTTCTATCGACTGCAAAATCTACCTGCTTACCCCAAAAGAAGATGAGGCTCAGCAACATTTCCTCGAGGAGAACCTCAGGATTGGGAGGATCCAACGCTCCAAATCGCCATACGCGTCGCCGGTCTTCTACATATTGAAAAAGGATGGGACCTATCGCCCCATCCAAGACTACCACAAACTGAATTCCTGGACAATCCGAGACGCAACCCCACTTCCATTGATCAGAGAACTCATGGACCGACTAACACGAGTGCCAGGAGGCAGATCTGGCCTGTTTACAAAGCTGGATGTACGATGGGGTTACAACAACATCAGAATTCGAGAGGGAGATCAGGGGAAGGCAGCCTTCAAAATGAGTCAAGGACTCTTTGAACCCCTGGTGATGTTTTTCGGACTCACCAACGCCCCAGCGACATTCCAGGCAATGATGAACCACGTCTTCAGGGAACTGATCAATGAAGGATACGTAACTGTGTACATGGACGATATCCTCATCCACACGCCGAACGACATCTCCCTCCACCGTTGGGTAGTCCACGCGGTACTCAGTGTACTCGAGGAGCACAACCTATATCTCAAACCGCAGAAGTGTCTCTTCGAAGTAACCCAAGTAGAGTATCTCGGGGTGATTATAACCCCAGATACGATCGCTATGGATCCAGTTAAGGTGGCTGGGGTCAAAGATTGGAAGGTCCCCACCACGACCAAGCAAGTCCGCTCGTTCATCGGATTTCTCAACTTCTATCGCATGTACATCCGCAACTTCAGTGTTATAGCAGCACCCCTCAACCAACTCATTGCTCAATCCGCACGAGGGGAGAGATTCAACTGGACCCCAGAATGCCAAGAAGCATTCGAGGCGCTCATCGACGCGGTCACCACCGCCCCAGTACTGCGCCAACCACGATTCGATCTACCATTCACCATCGATACCGATGCCTCCAACTACGCGGTCGGAGCAGTGCTCCACCAAAAGGACGAACGAGGGAAGAATCACCCAGTCGCGTTTCTATCGAAGACTCTGGATGCCACCCAACGCAACTGGGATATCTACGACAAGGAGATGTACGCTGTGGTCGTCGCACTTACCACATGGAGGCCCTACGTAGGGGGAAGCAGACACCAGACCATAGTCCATACTGATCATCACAACCTCATCTACTTCCGAAAGTCACAAGACCTGAATCGACGTCAGTCCCGTTGGATGCAGAAACTCGCGGACTACAACTTTAAGCTTGTACACGTCCCTGTTACGGTTTGCGGCCCAAAGTGGTCAGTCTTAGTTTACCGCTTCTAGTACCGGTGTCACATGATCTTACATCATGTGACGCGACTCATCATGTGACAGACTCGCGCTTTATAAGCGCTGACTGATACGCTGACTGATGCGTTACCAATGCTGACTGAGGCATTGGTAACTAGCTTACTATACTGATCACCAATCCCCTATGGATTGGTGATGCGATTTGTGATGCGATTAGTGATGTGCTGAGTGGTGCGCTTCGTCAGCGGCCACTCCCCCTGTATAAATAGCGTAGGAGTTGAGCACTGGAAGCCCCAGTCTCAACTTAGTCTCCAATACGAGTTGAACATCATCGCGAACAACCTTGTGTGATCTCTTCTTTTCTTCTCTATCACCGCTCCGCCTTAATAAGGCATATCGAAGCTCGGCAAGGCGTGCTATAACGCTTGCGATCACACAGACTTAGGAAAGGACGCGTCGGCTTATCTAAGCGACTCCTTCCTATTATAGAAGTAGTTCACACAGTCACGTGAACTACCAGAACTTGGCATAGTGTCCAAACCGAAGACTTAAGGTCGACCTACCGGAACCAAGTGCTC
>QLOS01000511.1:0-24590 GCA_003313725.1 Russula sp. MG48 | reverse complement strand
CGGTGCGGAGCAGGGTCGAGAAAGTGGGAGAGGACGCCGCGCGTGACGCGTTTGAGGGACGCCGGCGTCGACGTGAGCGCGTAGATAGCCGGGAAGAGCAGGAAGAAGTCGTCGATGGTTTCAAGCGCTACGCCAGCTTGAAGGCGCTGTACCCCGGCGAGGATATCCGCTGCTAACGGGGCAGAATTGGTAGTGGTGGTAGCATCGTCGCTTGAGGGCGGTGGTGAGGATGTGTATTCACGCGCGAGATCTTGGAGGAGCGGGAGGGGTATAGAGCCGTTTAGGTGCGCGTGCAGCTCGGCTTTGGGGAGACTGTCGAGAAAGGCGAGTTGAGAGGGCGAGAGGGCGCGGAGGGCGGCCTCTGCGGGATGGTCTGCCATGTGTGGGCGACGATCATTTTGGGCTGAGAAGTCCTGACCGCTGAGTAAGCGGTTTGATTATCTGTTCTGTCTTCTTTAGATTTCCACCAGGCTCACACTCACACTCACACGACATCATGCCCTCAATAGGTCCTCATATCCCTTCTCATACACTCTCCGGAGATGCAGGAGGTCAAGGGTCGGCTGCAGAGCAGCCTGAGGCTGGCTCATCAATACGCCCTCAGATTCTTGGACCGACGAGGTCTGCAGCCATAATAACTCCACCACTTCTCGTACCACGCTATGAAGAAGAGGAGGAAGACGAGGACGAGGACGACTATGCACCGCAATTGCCCCCTGACTTGGCTGCGGCTCGCGCCAACGCCTCCGGCCCACAACGACGCACATTAGGGCCAGCACGGGGCCCGCTCCCTCGCGAAGAAGAGGAAGAATCCGAAGACGAGATCGGGCCCGCGCCACCACCACCACCAGTTCATGCGGGCGCTGGGAGGTCAGATCCGCGTGAGGACGCGATCACAGAGTTCATGCAGAAGGAGGCGCAGCGGCGCCAGGCGGTCGAGGTGCGTTTGTCCATACCTAGATCGTTCACCAGTCCCTGCATGGTTTTACCAGCGATACGCGTGCGTCAATGTGCTCACCTCCACCGCTCTACTTCACAGGAGGCCGCGCGCCCTAAAACGCTTCAGCGTGAGGAGTGGATGCTCGTACCGCCTTCATCGTCCGATTTGTTAAGCAGTGCGCCACCCTTTCCCTCGATTTGCCATCTTTCCAGCCCCGTCCTCTCTCTTTTTGCTTTAGGGCTCAACGGTCCCCTCTCCCCCCATAGCGCTTGATCCAACAAAACTAAACAAACCGCGCCAATTCTCGCGCTCCACCGCACCTGTCAAAGTCGTTGACAATACGCTCTGGACGGAGACGCCAGCCGAGAGGCAGAAGCGTGTGGCCGACGAGGTGATGGGCAAAAGGCGTCGTGTGGAGAACGCGGACCCCGAACAGGAGGGCGGCGCGGAGGACGACGCGCACAAGCGGCGCAAGCGCGAGGCGGAGCTGCAGCGGCAGGTTGACGAATACACGGTGCGTGCCGTCGCTAGTGTTTCGTCCGGGAAACACGCGCAGGTGGACAGATCGATCGCTGACTGACACAAAAACGAACTAGCGAACGCACCGGGGTACAGCGCTGGTCGAGGCACACGCGCAGGAGGAAGAGAAGCGCAAGAAGGGCACGCCCGAGGAGCCAGCTGTGATCTGGGACCACGCGCGGGATATGGCCCTGGGTGGCAGGTTGATGGACGAGAAGGATCGGCGCAGGATTATTCAGGATGCTAAGGGTTTGTCCGACAGATTTGGATCGAGAAAGGGTGGAAGCTTCTTGTAGTAGTAGTAGAAATGAAATCCCTCCGAACCCCCATGCATCCATCCCCTCTTTGAAAGTCATCTTGCACTGTATTTCTCCTTAGGGCCTGTTCAGGATGGATCACTTCCCGGGTCCAGTTCAGATCTCAGTGTGATATAGATATGAGAATTGTGACTGTCAGCCAAATCTGACGAGGTGTTTCGACCGATCTTCTCATTGCTCTCTTTTTCTTCGCGTGTGAACACCTCAATTCATGCGTTTTGCAAACGACTGCATTGACAAAGTATAGAGCTGCCGCTCAGTGAAAGAGGGAGACAGGTGGAAAGATTATGTAATGTCACTGTAATGTGAACTGCACCGAAAATCTGAACTGGACTGGATGATCCTCTTGAATTTCAAATTTGGCCCTGGCCAGAGGCCCTTGCAACGGCACGCCCTTGCAACTAGTTGGGAACGTGGCGCGCACGGACCAGGGTGACTCGCACGATCGCCGGCCCTAAACCAACCACCATATATAAAGGCATTGTACTGCACTCGCTATTCCCCATCTCTTGTGCTCGGGCATGTACTGTCGCCAGTGAGGTCTTTACCGAGGCACAGTCTTTTGCTGATTGCAAATTACACATCCGAACCCGTCTGTTAGCTTTGGCTTTCAGCAATTTTTGGAAAAAAACACCGTCCTTCTGGCCTTGGTTTCTTATTATCTCCCAGTGATGGCGTATTGAGCCTGAGGGTCTCGTGTGTATGTAGAGTAATAGAAATGTTCTTGATTAATAAAAGTTTTCTTCGGATATCTATTACTGGTACTATCGCATATCGTTGCCGTGAGGAAGTATTAATTGTGAGTCATGGAAGCCACATCGGCATGCAGAGCTATTTTCATTCCATGACACAGTAGGTGTTTGCCTCCTGCATCGACGCCTCCTAAACAAAGATTGAAACTCCGCTATGGAATGTTCGTCCAAGCGTGACATCTCAACGAAACAGAGGTAAAAAAAGACTCAATGATTAACGTATCTTTCACCCTCAAACCACTTGCGATAGCATTGTATACTCTATTGGAAGTGTAGCATAGCATAACTAATGGAGAGGAGAGCAAATAATGGAGAAATCAACAGATCCACACAGCCATCACGGTGCGACGATAGGTGATAGTACTGCAACGTCTAGAAATTAGGATTCCTATTGCGAACCATGAGATATAATCGAATCTGTATGTCTCAATTCGGGCAAAGGTGTCATGAGGTTGTATTTTACTTAGAAGTGTCAAGAAGTGTACAATCACGTGTCACTCTAGTTGTCCGTGAGTCTGTGAAGTGAGTCCGTGAAAGTAAGGTGGGGTATGCTGATGTCAAATGCATTTGCAACCAGAGACAAAACAAAACAAAAAACAATGCAATCGAGTGATCCGTTAATACCTATCTGAAGATGGTGGGTAACCACGTCCACCGTATCCCTTCTGTTGGTAAAGCTGCTGTCCACTGATACCACCCACGAGGCTGCCTGGTGCCCCGTGGTAATTGCTTGTGACATCCTCCCCATATGGGTCTGAGTCTTGCCCAGCCAGAAGTGGGTCCTTGACCTCCCACACAGCCGCTTTGGAGCCGACGGAAAACTCGAGATCCTCGCGCTAACCGGCGCAGTTAGGTGAGGCAGGGAATGTGTAATGTAAGGAATGAACCACGCACTGTGATACTGTCCCAATATTTGTAGACCATCATCACGCTCAGAAGCATGCATAGAGTGAAGAAGAATAGTCCATCAATGTAATGCTTGATGGCGTCGCATATCGTCGCACTAAACGCGAATAAGAGGACTTGTGCGATCGTGAAGAAAGCCGTCCCGAAGATGATATCTCCAATTGGCCATCGATCTTCAAGCGTGCGGAACACAAGGATCAATTGCGAGATGACATAGATAACCGTGCAAGCCAAAGGCCAGAGAATGTAGACGATCCAGAGTCCGAGCGGTTTGCTATTCTGGAATCCTGCAAAGCCCTTGAAGGTGGCGATGGCAATGAAGAACGAGATGCCAAACACCGCAAGGCAAGAAAGCCGCAAAAGCTATAGCCGAGGCGGGTTTAGTACGCTGTTTCATCGTCAAAATAGGACAAGACCACCGCACCCATAAAGATAATGGCGTGCCGTCCTCGGCGAATTGGAAGCCAACAAAACCATTGATGAGGAGGCAGCAGTAAGCTGCGGCAATCAAACCGGTGTATGCTGCCGCAAACCACTATGGCAAACCCCACCCCCAAACATGAATCAGAAAAGAGCCGAGAAAGCACCAATTCCCAAGCTCACCGGGTAGCTAGTGTTCGCCGTTGGAATAATGTTGGAATCAAGTAAGAATGCGAGCAGCTCGATGATGGCATAGAGATAGAAGAACATGACAATCTCTCTGCGTCCTAGCAGAGAATGACAGTTATTGACACCCGCCTGACAGCATGCGACGAGAACACTTACCGACAGCCGTATATTTACTTCGTATGTGGTAAATCATTATCCCAGTCATCAATATCGCAACGATGTGGACAAAACATGTCGCTGACGATGGCAGAGAGAACCGATCAAAGAAAAAAAAATCATTGGCGAAAATGCCGTGGCGCGACACGCGGAGAACGACTCACAAGGTTGGAAGATGAGGGTGCCAGCGATATCCACGTTCCTACTATAGCACGATGGCTCAATACCCTGATCTGAACCCACTAGAGGACAGATGACTAGAGCGGCTGTCTGGCATATGCTGTCGAAGGACCCGAATTGCACGCCCATACCGCGGGCGCAGGTGAGGTGAAGTTGAGAGAAAAAAAAAAAAAAAAAGAGGGAGAGAGCGGGGATATGTGCAAGAAAGATGTTAAATGCCGTTCAAAGTGTGAACGTAGTGAGGTCTGACGGGAGCTGCAGAATTGAGGGTAGCCAAGCCAGCTGTGTGCCGTTGGGGACGTTGACGACAGCTTCGCTTGCCTTGCCTTTGCCTCTGTGGAGCTGTTGGCACCAACAGGTCACATGTCACATTTGTGACCCGCGTGATTCGGCGTCACATCCCCTTAATTCAGTTTACCGGTAGTTGTATCCGCCACGCCAATCTCGGAGCTGGGTAAGTACTGTAAATACCTCACACTAACCTCGTAAGCGTGCGCCGGAAACTTCCCTCAATATTGCCATAATCTACCACAGCCGATAGCGCGAGCACAGTATAGTTCAAAACGCGAGGAAGCCACAGTTCAATAAATTGGCATCCCTACGGCAGGGTAGCATACTTTAAATGTTCCACTCGTGTTCCTCGGAACTCGTCATCTTTGATTTGAACCTATATCAACCATTCCATTGCGATGGGGTCTCACTGTCAAAGTTAGCACCATCGGTATCTTGTCTCATCCGCCCATCGCGAATTTCAGGACGGACACATTCCGGCATCATATTCTTGACCCTTCTATTGAATCTATTGAATGACGGCGACGACGGGTGTTAGTTTAGGCGTATTGTGCCTTTGACAGTTGTGTGGTGCCACATCCACGGTGAGCGATCAGCGCTGTCCAACTCAGATCAATGCACGGTAGGCTCTTCAGCCTCCGTAGTTTCTATCTTGACATATCTGTCACCCGGTTAATTGGTCTCTGTAGTTTGATGATATCAGCTAATTGTAACCGTTGATGTATGCATGCCTCCTGCTGTAAGCACCACCCGTCGATATGGTAAGCGCTCAAGGTCCGCGTACAGTATAGCTCATACAGTACGCTCCGCCTTCGACGAAACAGGATGATGTTGATGGGTCCGAGTCATTCTCGGAGCGCCATGACGGTTGCGTCGTCAACTGATCCCCCTTCACAATCAGAATCAGTGAGACAAGAGAAAAACAGGAAAGAAATTAAGACATCAATCTGTTGTTTAGAGAGACGATCAGTGTAATGCCATGCTCCCTTTCCAGTTGGAATAGAGGCGCCGTTCATGCTGTTGTTGATGCTGATGAATGACCCGGAGGAACGCAAAATCTCGTGACCATGTGACGAATGGACTATTATAGAGATAGTCTGTCTGACAGTCATGTCATGCGGACACCGCGAAAAATAATAGAGGTTGGCTCGCCGCAGCTTCCACTCTAACTGGACCCTCGATTACTGCACGGTTCAATTAAGCAAAGCTGGCGGGCTAGACCAGAATAAATCGGTTCCGCCTCCGCAGCTTGGCAACTATAGTAGGTAGTGCCAATACGTACGGGGAAGCTTCCACTACCATCTCCGCGCCCGATGAGTACGACAAGATTGCACTATCAAATCCAAATCCGATTGTAGATGACTCGCGTGGCCAAACCCATCTGGATGGACTTTCCTCGTTGCCTGGCCGCCTGTCACTCACGCTCGTGCCTCTTCGGGGTTTCTGGGGGTTATGAGGGCAGCTCATAATACCATAATACAGTATACGGTCCGTGTACAGGTTACCAATCAGCGTTGTACTTGGGTTACGAACACGGTGCCACGTCCGAACCCTAAAGGAAACTGCCAACAATTGATTCTTCTCCAGTCGATTTGACCCCGGTTTTTTTTCTCGCTTTTACGCCAACTCAAATGGGGAACAAGTTGACTAGTCCCTGTGTTCAATTTTTTCGGGCGTGTATTTAAAGAACTCATTGCTGACACTCGCTTGCGCCGAGTAATAGTGACGCATGTTGCATACCATCTTGGTGTTCTAGTTAGGGACTTCGTTTCGTTCAAAATTGGGGGTTACTTTTATGGAACCTGTGCTAAACAATGCAACGATTTAGGATTTGTTACCTTTCTTCCCTCGTGCCACTGGACGCCCAACCCTAATGATGAATAACGGTAAAAAATAACAAATTGGTAAGTCCGCCTGCAGGCAGAGACGCACGCAACACAGCCAACCAAGCACGCGAACAGACCGGGCATGTTCTGGACCGACGACGATCCATACCTAAACGGGTCTTCAGACTGCATAAGGGTGAGGGTTTACGCATTGTTGTTTCAGTTTCAGTTACTTCACTGAACTACAAGCGCCTTCCCCCAGATGAGATGGAGCGATTGAGATAGTAGTATAGTAAATGAGCCGAGACAATAGTCAAAACCACGACGATGATACCGCCCGCGATAACGGACGCACGCGAAATGGACTGTTTACGTTTGTACCATCGGGCTCGGGGGATCCCAGCCCAACCGTGCGTATGCATGTTATGTGATACGACGGGGGAGTGTGCGTTTGACCGCGGAGGGCCGTGTTCGATGAGTCATGGAGTATGTATCAGGGGGGTTTGGTGCGATGGAATACGAATGCAAGGGGCGTACATCGCCAAACGATTGCGTACGAGAACTTGCCGGATGCAACCAAGGGGGCCACCTGTTGTTTTGGCCCAACCGGGAAGGGAAGCACGGAGACGGAGTCTGTTGTGCATCCGAAATGCTTTCGCGCGGAGCGTGACGGCCCCAATTAGTCATCATAAATTCTCGCCGGCTCGCGGCGTAATTGTTGGTCTCTGTCGCAGCGCAGTGCAGTCTTATTATTAGCTGGCTGATCACGGGGAAAAAAAAAAGATCAACGGGACATTCGTCTCCGAGAAGGCCATCAGGCAGAATTAATGCCAAGCGGGGGCACTGCAACAGGACCAGTGGATCCATCTGTCCATGGATTCGGAGCTGAAAGTTGTCTCACTTCTCAGGAGTTGAGTTGGATCGAAAGAGGTGCGATAGATAACGGACTAGTGTCTCAAGGCAATGAGACCCAAAGATTCGGAGATCATGCAAGAAACGCCCAGCCCTGTTGGGAATTTCCGACAGCCATCCGTGCGTTGGGCAATACGTCTATACGCGGCGGGCGTCGCTTGCTCGCGAGGGAGTATATTGGAACCTAACTAAAAGTAACGACATCTTGCGGTCGGTGGAGGGAGCCCACGGAGTGGCCCCCCTACTGACGGCGGAAAAAAAAAAGGCAAAAGACAAGCGGAGATGATTGTAAAAAAACTGCGGTCATAAGGAAGGGAAACCCCTCGGGTCACTACCTACATTATCCGCAGCTGCGGATTCTGACGGGCGGGCCGCCTCTCCATCGAGCGGACGAATCGAGCGGAGGAACGGTGTCAGGCAATGATCTCGCAGGGCGGGAAATGGACATGACCGACCGAGGGGTGTGTCAGCAAAAACGAAACGAGACAAGTGCGAAAGGGGAAAGTTGGAAGGAAATTTGCTTGATCACACGCTCCTAGGATTCGAGTGGCAAAGCTAACTGGTGATGACTCGATTCGGGTAGGGTTTCGCGAACGTTGGCTCAGCCACGACTTCCACGGGTTACAAAACAAGGCGGAAGCCATTACGGCAAATAGCGGGGGGTGAGTAAGGGAGACGGTTGCGGCATGGGAGATAACCTGGTGGGATGGCATCCACATCATCTCACATCTCTTACACGGGCGGCTGTTGACGAATATCAGGGTAGTGAACCCGCGGGAATCACGAAAAGCAGTTGACGCAGATCACAGGAATTCTGGATCACCCACCCTAAATGAAAGCGACGAGTTTAACTTGATGCGGACAGGGGGTTTTGGAGGCGGCGGACCTGATCAGTGAGGGTGAGTGGGGCTGACACGAGACACGAGGAGACGCAGAGGCGGTGACGTCGATTATCGAGGAATTGAGAGCGCTCGGTATCTCGCGGGCTATTTCAAGTCACGACTAATTATGGGAGCGGATGTGTGAGTCCGCGCGCGGCCAACACGAAATTAGGTAGGTGCGACAGCCGCCAAGGGCAAACAGTTGGTTGTTATTTACATTTACAGTAAGTGACCCTATTGCTACGACCTATTATCGAGAGATCTCCGTCCGTCAGGGTAGGGGTGGGCGGAAATGGAGTATGCAGGCGAGCGACCACATCGATGTACTACTATGTGTGAGAGTGTTTTAGGATGTCCATGTAAGAAACGGGAAAAGCGGTGAACAGTGGTACGGCGACGCGCGTCGGACGTGTCTGATGGATGGCGCGAAGGGGCGGTTTGTGTTGGGAAGCGTGAAGTTCAAGTTCAGTTCAGGACAGACAGCCACATTTGAATCTGTGAATGAGATCCACGCATTTGGCTTATATGACAAATGCCGGACCAGGCACAGAGGGGAGAGGGAGGGATTCAGAAGCAGAAGCCAAGTAGCCGTAGCTTCCCGATGTGGAAAGGAATGGGACCGTTCGCGGGATGTGAATCGTTGGAGAGACATGTGAATCTCAGATCTAAGCTCTGAAGGAGATCCATGGTTGCCGCATCTACCAGCGCTGCGCTGATCGATTATATGCATCTGTAAGTACATATGTATAAAAAGAACGAGTAAGAAAACAAGGAACATGGATTAGGCTACCCGGAAAGTTGCGGTAATAGGTTTAGCTGATTTAGAGCGCAGAGCGCTCAAAGGGAGAAGCAGGGGAGAAGTTGCTGTTGGAATTGGGATGAAAGATTACGGAACAGGAGAAGGAACGAGATGAGGGCAGGGGTAATTATTGTGGAGGATCCGGGTGAACTAGAGTGAGGGGTGTTTGGTCACAAAGAAAGAGAAAACAAGCGAAGGCAGGATGGGGAGCGCGGAGATGGAAAGTGTGGTAACGAGGTGACCTGGAGTTTGGCAGAGCGGGGGGATAGCCCCATGAGGAATTGCGGCTAGAGACAAGGTTGTCGAGTGAGTGAAAGTTGGGCGAGTTGACGGAGGGAGAGAATGATTGGTGGAGGAGGGCGTGGGAGAGGAAGAATGCTTATGTGATTTACCGGATATGGGGGGTAATGGGGGAGAGGCTATGGGGAATCCCCAGGGAAATCCCGTGGATTGAAAGGACCGAGGCCAGAACGAGACGAGTTGAGGCGAGGTGAGGAAGAAGGGTGTCAGTCTCAGTGATGAAGGGTTTTGTTTTTGGGCGATCTTGAATCTTGGATTGGATTGTGACCGGCCATGGCAGGGCATGCCACGCCACGCCACGCCACGCCATGGCGTGTGCCATGCCATCGCATCCCGAAGGTCATCGTCGGTCGATGAAAAGTGCATCCCATCTCGCAAAGGATAGATCCCCTGTTCGTCCCTAAGCGGAAATGCATCCCTTTACAATTTTAATATATTTTTTTTCTTAAAACTAATTCCTTTTTTTGGAACTAACCCCAAGTGCCGTCGCGTCGTTTCCCGTTCCCGACTTGGATGGTAAAGAGAGAGTGAGACGCTTTCATATACCAGCCCCTTACAATATGTTCTGTTCTATTCCCTGCTTTTCTTTCAGCCATGGCTGTTATTATACATACTCCCTCTCTCTCCTCTCCTTTGTCCTTTTTTCCTCCTCGTCACGCAATGAACCTCCCTTCTGAAGTCCTCAACATCGCCGCGTCCTATTCTTCATGGCAGCCTTTACACACAATCACTCCTCCTTGGTCTTCAAAGCCTCACCATCCCACTATGACCACATTGCCACCCATCACTTCCTTACAACGCCAACACCATCACAGAGACACAGCTCGTGCGTCTTAGCATCTCCTCATTTCCTCCCCTTTCACGAACCTGAATCGTCTTCCAGTCCCTCCTCTAGCAACCCTCCATCCACCGCAGCAACCTCAAGTCTCGCCAACTCATCTTCCTCTCTTGGACGCGTCACGCGCTTCGTTACCCTATGTAACCAACTCGGCCTGGGGACAGAAGCCTCCAACGCCCCCTCCTGACCACGTACCTTCAGAAGAACATGTCGCGGGCTGGTTCAGCGACTCCCGTCCACGTTCTTCTCAATACACCGCAGAGAACACTTGCGAGATGATCTGCTATCTCTGGTTCTCCCAGTCTTCCAACCTCAGTCCTGTCAACACGTCTCCTCCACAGCCTCTTATACCCTTCAATCCAAAAACCGCCAGGCTTCAGTTCTCTGTTTCCTCTGTCTTTGTACACTTCATGCAAAAGCTTCTTCAGACGACCCAACTCAGTCAATCCGTCATTGTATTATCTTTACACTATGTTTATCGGCTCAAGGAGCGTAACTCTGGCACTGCCGCCCATCAAGGAAGCGAGTTTCGCGTTGCTGTTGCGGCACTCATGATGGCAAACAAATTTGTGGACGAGTGAGTCGTGACCCTATTGTCTCTTTGACGTGTCCATAAAACTTATCGACGCGTTCTCAGCAATACATACACCAATAAGACCTGGTCAGAGGTGTCTGGTATTGAGTTGAACGACATCAACAAAATGGAGCGCGAGTTCCTTGCTGGCATTGATTTCAACCTCTACGTGGACAAGGAGACATACGTCCGCTGGGTCGGCCTTTTGGAGGGCCTCGTAATGGCAAAAGAGCGAGGCAGCCGGCAGTGGAGGAGGTCTCGCCAAACACCGCGAGCAGCCACT
This sequence comes from Russula sp. MG48, assembly GCA_003313725.1. NCBI lineage: Eukaryota > Fungi > Basidiomycota > Agaricomycetes > Russulales > Russulaceae > Russula > Russula sp. MG48. The sequence continues at coordinate 13,507 of QLOS01000511.1, read as the reverse complement.
GTGACGCGACCTGTAGCTCCCTTGACCGTCCCTTCAAAGGGTAGAGCCTGGTCCGCCCGTGCGCGCTCTTCGTCTCCGATTCATCTACACCGCGGAGGTTCGGATTCGCCCTATTCTCACACGAACCCACATTCCCAGTACTCCCCGGAGATGCTGATCGATGCCGAATCTCCGCTCCGTTCACGAGGGAAGCGTTCCGCTGTAGATGCTTTCTCACCCACCTCTGCTACGTTCGGTCTTGCACGGCCTGCAAAGAGGCCAGTCAGTCTCGCAGTGGAAATTCCACAGTCTTCTTCTGCCAGCGTTCATACACCGTCCCCTCTTGAATCGTTGCAATCCTTCTCAAAGTTGTCCCTGGGTTCATCACCTGCGCTTTCCCAGCCTGTTGGGGGAATTGCCGTAACGACATCTACACGGCACGTTCCGCCTCAGACGTTGATTGCGTCGTATCGATTGGATCCTACCAAACCGAGGCCTGTTCCAAAGGTGTGTACTGGACCGATTTGGTCATACTCCTGCGTGCTGACATAGCCTAGCACCTTTATTTCTTTTCTTTGGCAGGATCCCCAATGGCAGAAGATAGTCGATCACGCAAGGGCCTGTTGCGGTATCACCAGCCTCCAGAGTCTTCAGCGCCTTCACATTACGCATATCCTCCGGTCCCGGTGCCGTATGCTATTCAATCCGCTTCGACGAGTCCCCATCATTCTAGCGTTACATTGCCTCCGGTGCTACCCTCTCACACGGCGGTTTCTTGGACTCGTAATACCGCACGTGCTGCCCACGACTTGGGCTACGCGCGCGGGGTGGAAGTGCCGGAACCTCTTCCTGGGTTGCGAGAGGCGACGAATGGATCGGTTCTTTTGGCACCGTTTGCCAACGCGGGTCCTCCCGGCGTACAGTACCATTATCCTACACCCGCATACTCCCCTGACTATCATTGGCGTCGCGGACGTCGTCTTTAATCGACTTCGTTCTTGTCATGTCTTTTGCCATGGCCCGTCATGCCACGCTACGAACTATGGGCACTTGGCTTGTCTACGTGCATCACTTAATTTTATTGTACACTCATACATCCATCGTTCCGCACACTCGCATACAAACTACTTTCCGCATTCGGACTTGTTCAATTCATCCACCCTGCATGCCACTTTACCTCGCATAATTTTTTTCAACTCGCATTTTGTATCACACCCCTGGGCATTGATCTCGGGTTACAATTCGTGCACGTGCAACCATGATGCAATTATCATATGTTCAGACCCACACGGCGGCAGGGCAGCGGACCAATTTCCGAGATGCCGGTGAATAGAGTGTGGTGAATGAAGATCCGCACCACCGATGTAGAGCGCTCGGCGGAAAATACTGGTTCCGACTTTCCCAGTCCAATTTTGAATTTGGTCCCGATGGTTATTCCCTTTTTCGGTATACGGTTTCCATCCTCGGTTCTTTACACTTGAACACGTAGGGTCCTACGAGAGGAGAGAGAGAGAGGAGGTCTTCTACGCCGCACGATCACGAATCCATTCGGAATTGCTCCAGCTGCTGCAGGAAGGATCTCCATTTTGCCTCTCAAACGAAAAGGCACCGACCAGGTTCGTCTTTGTCTTGTATGTATACCAACGGAGGGATCTTCTGCCTTTGCCGCTGCCCATCATCACCATACATCGACGGGCCAGAACCGTGAAAGTTTTATCTCTTCGCCACTATCCACCTTACCACCTCCTTCTAGGCTCATTTTTAGTCGTTCCCCACTAGTCCAGGCCAGGACCGTGAGAAGGACTTCTCACACCTGTTAACTAACTTTTGTAATCGGGCCATTGTTAATTTTTTTTTCTCAAAGGGGTCGGTCTCGTTGACTCCACTAGAATTGTCCCGAATCTATCGTACCGTGTTGTAATGTGTAATGACTGACTGCAACCGCTCTAGAAAGTTTCCGTGCCACTCATGCCATTTATCCTTTTTGAATCATATACCTTTTTTTTGTCTGCCGTCAGCCACAGTTCCAGCTGCCGCGCCGCAACACAGCAGGGAAGTGGGGACAAGTTCGGATGTTATGGAGCCTGATCCGCGCTCCCCCTCTCCTCCTCTCTCCCGACCGACGGCCGGATCCCGCACAGGGCAAGAAAATTCCGCGCCCGGTAACTATTGGGTGTGTGACTGGATTGACATCCCAATTGGAAGTATTACATTTCACATTGCATATTGCATACAATATGTGTGGTACCCCCGCGCCGCGCTTTTTGCATTCGTTCCGCTTCATTGCACGCACGGACGCGGACGCACGCAAGCGACTGGAGCTCGATGCTATTCAATAAACCTTTTTTTTTTCTCCTTACGACAAATGTACATACACTATTTCGATATTTCGGCACGCTCTCCCGCGCGCTCCTCGCGATTGATAGGACAGCAATAGCGAGACCTGATCTTGTATCACTATGCCATATCCGAAGCCGAACCTCCGCGCGACGGAGGGGGGCCTGTAAGGTCGTCTGAGCTCGATTAGAGTTTTCTTCTCTACCCTTAGGTCGGATGTCTTTGTAAGAAAGATAGTAAAAGAAAAAAAATAACTAACTGATAAAACGTCTAGATGAGACTTGAACTGAGATCAAGGGCGCAATAGATGGCTGAACTGAACAGCGTTCAGGCCCCCATCACTATCTATCTCGGTGCCAGAGTATATGCCCGACAGATTCCGAATCGGAACTCTGCGCGCGTACACCAGCTGACCACATTCCCCGAAGCCGAAGGTGGGTACACAGGGCACGCCCACCTATCCGTCGAGAGGGGAGATACAGACAAGCTCCAATCAATGCGATGAACCCGAGCGCGGATTCGGATCTTTGGTTTGTTTTAGTTGGTAGTAATTTTTTTCCCTCACCGCAGTCCAAGTCAGAAAAACTTATGTTATCATCGTTTGAGCGGGTGAAATGGGGAAAGGGGGAATTGGATCAAATCAGTTAAGAGAAAAGAGTTACATTAACGTATCAACGGAAATCAGTTCGACCTGGACACGACACGGATAATCAATCTCTCTCGTTAACGATGGGGGGGCCTGAATTGGGGCTTTTTTTGCAGCATGGCACAGGAGCTTGGCTTTGCGCTTTTGCTCCGAGCTCTCCAGGGATCCAGGAACTCTGAAGGAGGCGCAGGCATGGAGCGCGCCGCGCCCAGCACATGCCTTTTCGATCTTATTGAAAGAGGGGCGGCCTCCAGCCACTGGCACGCCGGAATCGGGATATTTCATGCGCTGCATGGGGAAAGAGGGCCGGGTCCTACGAATCTGTCAAATCTGGGGCAACCACGTCACACGCTAGTCGTTATTTGTCTCACAATGGGGACCTAGCATGACCTAACGGGGCCCGAGTCCAGCCGTACAATGAAATGTTTTGTTAACACACAGGTCCAGGTGGAACACGGGTCTCCATACACCATACACTGACACTACCTTTACCATCATGACATTAACGGCACAGGGAGCACCCTCTCCTTGGACTCTAGTTCTCTGGGTGCCACCGATCTGATACAGGTGGCGATTGGCCGGTCCCGCGGGAGGGTCATACCTTACTCTTCTTTCGAAAAATGATGCTTGCTAAGGGCTGATAGCGCCAGCGGACTTGAAGGCTCCTATTCGAAAGCCTGTTTTCCATCTCTCTTCTTTGTTCTGGGCCGGGCCTCTCTCTACTCCTCGGGACCACCGGGGTTTAAAAACCACGCGATTCAGAGAACGGGCGTGACACGCCACCTGGTCAAGGCAATGGAGGACGTAACGATCCGAGTCACGGACACCGGATTCGGCTAGTAGTGTGCAGGAACCGGGCAAGGTTTGGAATGGTAGTATCCGTTCTAGCCGTACGTAGCGCGTGATCTTGCCGTCGTAGCCGCCAGCGATGCGATCCATGCCCCCAAAGTGCCCGAGACCATGCTGTGTGTTGGTGGATTTGACATAACAGGCTGCAACAATGCGGCCCTGAAACGAGACAATCAGATATATGACAGGAGGGCTCAATGATGATCCCATCGGGTGCATTGCGTGTGGATATGAAAATGAATATGTTTCCCTTGGAGGCATCAGGCCACCGACAAGTCCGAGACAGGCGGATTAGTCTCCGCGAGCGCCACAGGTCAGAGCTGCGCCGTGTGCTCTCCGACGGAAGCCGCGTCCTTACGCTTTGCTTCCTGGGCGGCTGCAACTTCAGCGCGCAAGCGGGACATATTAGCTGCGGTGAACCCTTGAGTAAACTGATAGCCGGAGAGGATTCCAGCGACTGATGGCAGAAAGGGCAACGGTCACGTCAGCGCATCAAGAAACGTTTTGGTCAAAAAAAAAAAAGATTCGCAGGCAGATAGGAGACCCGGCGCTGCGATAATCGCACTGGCCGCGATGGGTTGGTCTGTGGCTGTGGCTGGGTCGGCACAGGGGCTAACTCACTGATTCCAGCAACGAGAGTGTTGCGTCTACTGAGGCCTAGTCTGCCACCGATGATAGCTAAGCGCGGAGTGGTGTTGAGACGGCCGAGGTGAAATAAAGGGGAAGAGGGGATGACGGACCTCCAAGGAGACCTGCGGTAAGGCCTGCGAACGCACCATCACGTCGAGCGTTCTAAAGGAAGTAATGAGAATGGGGCAGTTGTGAAGAAGGAAAGGTGAGTTAATCGCGAGAACTTACGCCGTTAGCGCGAGAAACGGCATCGATGGGGAGAGAATGATCATGTTCCGACATAGTGAGGTCTGAAGTACCAGCACCAGCTCAACTACGGAGCGACGAGAACCGAGCTTCGCTCCGCGGGTCAACGCGCCGCGTTACTTTCACCCGTGGTTCACATTCGCCGCAGCGGCGGTCTACAGTGCCCCCAAGCGGGCCGCGCCACACCACACCTAACTTACCCAAAAAAGTGTGTGACAGGACATGTCACACCCAGAGGTTTATTTATTTTGATTCAAACACCGCTCGGGGAAAGAAACGGTTCGCCGCCTCTTGCCACAGCCTCGATTCGGTTCTCTTTCTTTCTATTATTCTCTCCTCATAATGTCCGCTCTCAAGAGGAAAGAACGGACATCAGATTCCCGAAATTTTGACTCCATTCAAGGTGATTATCCGTGCTTTATATTGGGCGTCTGTCACACCAACAACAACAACCACAACTCCGCAAAGATCTCATCCTTAGAATCAAAACTAAACTTAATCACCGCGCGGACTCCCAAAGCGCTCATACGACTCTCGTTACTGAGCTTTACGAACTCGCTACTTTGTCCGAACGTCTCCACCTTCTATGTTCCAATTCCAGCCAGTCCTTGCTAGACCACTCTCAGTCCGATATCCTCGATCGGGAGGGTTTGTCCATCTGTCCCGCTGTCCTTGACTTCCTTGCCACATCCTTCCCGAATAGGAACTTATTTATGGAACCATTCAAGCTCTATGCGTCTCCTGGCGGGTGATCAGATACCTGCCGTAGTTGCGGCCTGTACGTGTCCAATAACGGGTCTTATCCTGCCGTCACGTCCCTTTATGGACCCTCCCTCTCACGCCCAGTACGACTGGCCGGCTTCCGTCTTATCGAAGCAGGTTTACCCGAGAACCTCGATGTGGACTGTCAGCCTTCCTTTTTCAGTGTGTTTGCGGTCTGGACATTGAGCGGCCTGCTAGGTCTCGTCCACATGCTACAATTAGCAAGCAAGACGGGCGCTACCCTAGCAGGTAAAGTGTTTCTCTTTCCCAGGAACCGGTCCCACAGTCTTATATCACCACGTGTGACCCTCATTATTTCCTCCATTTTATACGGGATGTTTTGCTGTCAGATTTGGGAAAAGGCGATTTAGCTTCCAACGTTCTGGCATCTGCTGCCAAGGTGCGCCTTGTAACGGCGCGTCAAGAGTTGCTAGTTGCCCATTTCGCATGCTTTGGTTGTTCCAGTTTGAGGAAAACCTCCGAAATGTAGACGACCCTCAAAACATGCATCAACAATCCATAGCTCAGGCAACCGTGGTTTACTACTGCAGTAGAATGGAAGCAGTAAGCCCTGTGCCCTGCAAAACAAATCGCATACATTGGGTTCTGGTGCTGAGTCATACATCCAGGCTTGGAAGGAAGGTAACGACAGTGTCGCTCAATATATGCTTCGGAACATCACCGGTGAGTTGCTGTGGTGCTGTGCCGGTGGGAGCCGCGCCCATCTGATCCCAGAAAACAACGTTGAACGCCTGGCTCATTTATCCGCGCGTGACGTATGTGCCTCCATTTTTCACCTCATGTCCGCTACCCTGAAGTCTCGCCCTTCTGTCTAGCGTGAGCTGCTGGCGTCAAAGGTTCTCGAGATCGGAAGGTCGCTTCTAACCGGTGGCGGCCGAGACAACGAGAAGAAAATTGAGGCGAGAGCCGAGGAGGCCGTGACCTGGCTGCAAAAGGCGTTCTCCCTGGCAGAGCACCTCGACGACACGCTCACTGCCGGTGCTGCTGAATTGAAGGTGGGACTCGCTCTTATCGGATATTTGTGGCTGACCGAGGACGTTACGACCTAAGCGATGTATACTGAGAAGTTTAGGTTCGTCTAGCCGTTTGTTCCTGTCCCCCTCATCACGCGTTTGTTAACCCTCCCGTTTCCAGCACGGGCCTACGTCCTTTCATCCAGTCTGAATGCGGAGAACCTTGCGCGCGCTGAAACCGCCCTGAATGAGTTACTCGATTCGATACCTCCAGACAACGTAAGCATCTATCAGCCACGCGTTGTTTGTTATCCAAACGCTGCTTTAGCAGAAGGACGTAGCACATCAAGAAATGCGGTGGTGGAAATTGGCGGTCCTTAAACGGCGTAACGCCCCCGAAGATGCCCTTTTCGAAAGTGAGTCCCAAACTCGGCGTTATGCTGCATGACATTCTGTTCTATCCATTACTGATCACGTCGCGCTCAGCCTTCAGGTCTATCATTGATCATATGGAGTTCACAGAAGACAACATCAATAAGTGCATATCCATCTATCCTGAGACCTTTCATGTATTCACTAACCGCTCTCACACGCTGCCCAGCATCCTACTTGATCTGAGGACATTGCCGCTTCATCAGTGAGTGTGACTCATTCAGTTGTTACTGTTATTTGAACACCGTATGCATGCGAAAGGCTCGTTATCAAAGTCATCCAAATGTGCCTTCGAGCGGGCCTGGTAGCTGTCAATGGCTCAGGGTTGCCATTTTTAGAGCGCCTTCTTTTGGCTATAATATTTCATTCTTCCAGGGACGCGGATCATGACAGGGCAATGCGCGATCTTAGGGAAACCTGTTCTCGTACGTAGACGCTTTCCGTGGGCGCATACCGATGTCATTTGAAGTTCTAGTGTTGGAGTCTGCCGAATTCGAGCTCCCCAAGATTGGTGCCACCGCATGTCTTATGGTCCGTCTCTAGTCTTCAGCTTGGCACCGTGATGTGGGAGCTGTCCGTAGTTGTTCTATCAGTGTGGAGAGCGAAAGCGCTCTCTCAAGCGGTGTTCGGAAGCTGTTGAATGGTTTCTACTTGGAACGCGCAGAGCATTTTCGAGCGTCGCAGATACCTGTGCGAGTAAATGTTTCCGGAAAGCAGCGATTTGTCATATCGAGCAGGAGGAGTACGCGCAAGCATCAGCCATAATTCGCCATTGCCCCGGAGAGGAAGCTGCAACACACTATCTGACCTTTTTGGTTGCCGTCAAACAAGGTAAGGGGTACTTACCGGGCGGTGTGTAACGGCACGCCAATTCTATACTAACCTCGCGCCAAAGGATGGGAAGATGACGGTATGGATCCACTGATTTTTGCCGATAATCACCTTGTCGCCGCCTCATGATGATGCATTTCCGCCCTTAGCTATTCGGGCGGTCAGGGCTATGGTTCATGGTTCCTGCTTTGACCAGAGAATGCTGCTCATGGCCACGCGGTTGGCACACGAATCTGATCTGAAGTCCGTGCTCCTCTCCGTTCTACAAGAGCTCCTAGAGTTCGTGAGAGCCGGGAAGACGACCGAAATGAACGTGGAGCCCATTACCTTGGTTCGGTGCATGATCAGACTCGTTCTTCGCCTCATAGCCGATCCCGCGAATGCTGGGGAAAAGTAAGTGGGGATGTACCATTTGACATGTGCCAATTTCCTCATAAACGGCGCACAGAACCAGGGACGCTCTCATCGACGAGTTGACCCGACACTTCGCTACAGGTCAGTCCTCGCGGATAACGGCTTCTTGAGCCCCGTCGGTTTAAGCTTGCTTTATTAAGCGATAGCTTTGGTCGATGCTGCTTGCAAAGAGAAACGCGTGTCCCTCGTAATCAAGGATGTTTCCTGGTTGTGGCGTACTGCATACAACTGCGCAGCACAAGGATGTGCAGAATGGGATAACGCAGAAGAAAGGGTACCTCCTCTTTTTGACATGTCACGCGAGGTACCTCTTGTTCCTTTCCCCGGGTTACTCGTACTCCAAGCGCGCGGGCCCTAGCTACTGGAAACTTACTTAGAAACGGCGCTCGAAGTGGATGAAGAGATGCATTTGTGTGTCGTGTTTTCCTCCTTTGCCGCCGCCTCGGCTAGGGGTGTGTTCCAATTCAACTTCTCGCGTTTCTCCGCCCAACTGACGCCGATTGACAGTATTTGCTTTGCGCAAGCTAGAACTTCACATGGTCAATTCTGATAAGGTGCACGTCCCCCTTTATCCCCTCAGGCGTCATTAATACACCTTCACAATTCAGCTTGAGTTCACCGCCCACGAAATTCAGACCTGCGAAGAACGTTTGCGTAAGACTGTGGAGAAAGGTGTCATAAGCTCCAACAACATTCCTCGTGTCACGCAGTGCCTCGGCATACTCTTAATATTCGAGGCCGAACTCGCATGCCGGATGAAAGAATGGCAAGTGATACCTAAAGTCATTCAAGTAAGCCTTCTTCCTCATACGCCATCTGGGCTTCTCTGAACTCTTTTCATTGAATCGGTAAGAAGGTTGCGCAGTGTCAAGCTCCGCTATGTGACACGTTCGAAGCCATTGCCGATATGCTCGTAAGTGTAACTTGAACCGGAGGAGAATAACCTGCGAAACTGCGTAATTTAGTGGTCCGCCCAAGCCTGCCCTCTGGATGGTGCGGGCACCGGCCAAGTGATGCATTCCCAACGTCAGCTGACCTCGTCTGTACAGTTCTTTTCGTAGCATTAGAGGCAAGGCTATACGTTCCTCCCCCGCTCTTTGTCCGCCAGCTTATGCACCTCGATACGATCGCAGGCGATACTTCACGCCAGTCTCGACCGCAAAGCATTGTCCGTCGAGAAATTTGCGCGATGGCTGCGTGCAATCTGCACAATGCTCCTCGCTAGGAATACGGCCCCTGACCGCCTGAAGGCTATTGGCTATATTGAGCAAGCCATTGTCGTACTAGAGGAACATGGGGGCGATGACAACAGCGATGAGGTGATGACAACTACCCCCCTCCCTCCGACCAGGCGGTTTACTCTTTTGGTATTTAATCTGTAAAAAGACGTATCCGATGGATGAGCGCTATTGGCTTCTCACGTCTTCCTACAACACGGGAATTGAGTGCCTTCAGTACAGCTTTGCTCTATCCATGTTGCACGTCACTTACATATATTCATTTTCCTAAGCGTATGCTTGCTGGATGATGCTAGGCGATGGTTCGAGGCCAGCAGTCGGATATGTAGGTATGTTCCGGACGGCGCGCTCAGGGCGAATAAAGTGTGTCACCCTCCTGTCTTCTGACCTTATTCTCATTTCCACCTTGGAACTAGATCGCCGAGACATATACTCATCTCATGACTCGTTATAGTTCGTGATCCTCTCTTGGTCCGATGGCTCATATCTCTGGGGTGCGGCTTTAGTTGTGTTTGTCTCTGCCGTCTAATGCTTGCCTGCGCCGTGATTCTCGGCTTGTCTCTGCTGCTCCCGCTATCCGGTATGCGCCTCTCAGACACGTGTATGAAATGGACGTAATATAGCATTCTGGATCATCATGACCCTCCGTGTGCACTGTAATCTCTGAGGTGATATAACAGAACACGGCCGCGAGTGTTACCAATAGCAACGTATTCGCCACCTGCCGAGAAGTCAACGCTAGTGACATGCCCAAGTGGCGTGCTTGACGTGGGCCAGTTCGAGAACGCGGTAAGAGATGGGATGTGTATCTGGAATTACGCCGTAAGCTTACAAGCATGCCGAGCGGCGCGGGCCTGGCCATACCAAACGCATCTGGTCCTTTTGTGTCTTGCTTGCGATCGCAAGCAGCTGAGAGTCATGGTTGAATCGCGCCACAGATATGGAGGTCGTGAGGTTGCCTATTGCCTTCAAAGATTTGGGCCGGTCACTTTTTCTCCACGAGGACGCCCCTGTGCCATACACGTTGACGATCCCCGATTTTGACCTAGGCGCAACGTCTCGACAACCCGTGTAACGCCCGTACTGCGAAGCCACTCACCCAACAGCGACATAGCTTCCTGAGCGATCGCCCGCGAGAACCCGGCTTCCAAATCCTCCCTCGTCTTTCCACCGGTGCAGGCACCGCCGGGTGCCGATGTCCCAGAGATACGCCTCTGCGTCCTCGCCTAGTGTCATGAGCTCGTGCCCATTTGGCAACCACCATAACGTTCTCACGCTCGTGTTCGCCTTGACACTACCGACAACCTGGCCTGCGCCGGTACGCCAGTCGACGAGGTGCACATACCCACGTCGCCCGGCAACGGCTAGTAAATTCCCGCCACCATTGAACGCGCACACATTCATGCTGAGGTCCACGTTGTCCCCATTTGCAAATGTTGTGCCCCATAGCCCACGCGGCGAACGCATTGTTGCCCCAGATTGCAAATCATATGTGTAATAAAAGGGGCGGTGACCGGTGAAAAGAATAGAGGAACCGGAGGGATGGAACTGCGCGTTGGTGACGGGTAACGCAGGAATGTGAAGTGTTTGCAGATGCGGATTCGTGTGTCCGTCAACCTATATACGTTTTGGTGTTAGGGCGTATTGGGTCGACGAAGGAGGTGAACAAACACGGACATTAAATAATCGTATCCGACGGTCAGAGCCAGCAACAAGAAGCATGGAGACTTGCGGGGATGGGTGAAATTGCAAAGCGGTGACCTCACCCTCTGCTTGCGCAACTTGGTTGGCATCACGAAGCCGTTCTATAGCCAATACACCTGGATCCAGTTGTGTCCGTCTTTTACGGTCCAGGATTCCGCCTGACGATGTGATGAGCGTGTCCAAATCTGCGGTCGCTACATCGGCGTCAGCATCAGCATCAGCACCCTCCGCGCGTCGCCGTTTTCTCCGTGCGGTTGTAGCCCACTCCGGGGTAGGATTCATCTTCATGAATTGTCGCCGCAGACGCCGTTCGTACTCGCGCCCCCCAATCGCATCTTCCTCCGGCGCGTCGCGCAGTTTGCGCAAACGCGCAGAGGATGCGAGCGAAACCTCAAGGGAGGCATCATCAGGATCTGTCCATGCAGGGGGCTTGCGGCTTTTGGGGAGGTGAGAAGCGGAGGGAGAGGCGTGAAGGGCTTCAGCTTGGTGCCCGTCGGGGCCACGTGAGGCCGCACCCTGCTCCTCGTCTCCGCTGGTAGAGGCATCGGACGGTTCTTCCGGTGAATTGGCGTCGACTTCACTTCCTGTCACATGCTTTCCCTTCGACGCGCCATCGTCCACAAAAAACAGCTTAAGGAGAGGAGTCAGGCAACGACTAAAGAGTCCCGACGGTAGCTCACATCAGAATCGAGCAGTCCCTCCAGTTCTGCTGCGGTCACGTCGATGCCTTCGTCTTGCTCTTCTGGACTGTCGATAACCGCGACATTGCTTCCTCGTCCTACCACGAGTGGCTTACCGAAAAGTAGACTTTCAAGCCGCCGCTCTTCATCGTCCTTGTCGACGTCACTATCCAACAGCGCTTTCGTACCTAAAGGCACGACGGATTCTTGTGTAGGCACATCCTTGCGCTGACGTTTACGGGCGTGCTTGCCCATGACTCGTCACTGAGAATGAACTCGAGGGTGCGATCCGTGATGATTTTCGAACCCGGCCCGCTCCAATCCGTCCGGCAAGCCGGCCCAGTACTGGAGGCCATTTCAATTGGGCAACTTTTACTGGCAACTTGTGGGGGGCGGGGTGGCACAGCGGGGATAGCTTGATAAAGGGGGTAAAGCCACACCCTGCTGCTGTTTCGATCCCCCCCCCTCCCCTAATAATGGCTTTGCAAGCCATAGCCCTGGCAAGGGTCTGCCAAGATTGGCTAAAGATAAGGGATCGGATAAGACCAGGAATTGAAAGAAATAAAAACCAGCTGACTGACCCTCAGAGGGGCACCGTGGGAGATGGACGGACAGGCCACCTGGCACCCTAGAGAAATCTTCGGACCTAGGGTTGGTTAGTCATCATGGACTCCAGGGTTCCCCCCCCCTGGTCAAGTATGGCAAGGCTGAGACCTGGGACACCATTGCGAATCTGCAGGGCTTAACCCACGCCTTCGGGCAAAGCAAAGCAGGTGCCCGGGGACGGGAAAGGGGAATTGTCCCCCCGGACCGTAGCAGGATGGGGCAGTCCCCCTACCCTGGCTCGAACGACCTAACTCCTCAGTCGGTTGCCAGGGGAATAAGACCCCTGACAGCTTAAGTTGAAGCTAGCCCGCCAAGGTAGCCAGCCCCCTGGGGGAGTCAGAGGGGCCAGGCGCTGAGGTTGGACCCTCGCAAGAGAAGTCCTTAGGGATTTTTTTCTTTCAGGAACATCGCTGACCAATTACTATCTGCCTTCGCCAGGTTAAAGATCACCGTCCGTTGGGCACCAGCCACGCGCCACCCCCCGGGCTTCACCCGAGGACGCGCCCTCGCCAAGTTCTTTGCGGCGACTCCCCCGCCCCCGAACTTCACGGACACGACCTCGATCGATGCTGTCCGAGCCACGTCGCAGCAAGCAGCCATCTCAGCCTGGGCTGAGAGCTGGCACGCCGCTGAACGAACCTCTCATGTATACACCGAGGTCCTCAGAGGACCCCCCGATGGGCGACTAAGCCGAGGCCTCACAGCGATGGCCAAAGCTAAACCGAGCGAAAAGCCAACGAGGGAAACCGAGTCGACGCTTTTCCGCTTCCTCACTGGACATGCCTTCACCTAGTGTGTGAAAGTCCGGTCCGGTTGCGTTTTTTTGACCAAAATGCGGCAACTGCAACCGCAACCGGTTGCGGTCCTATCTCATTTTGGTGCAACCGCAACCGAACCGCTTGTAACCGGTCTCTAACGGTTGCGTTGCCCGGAAAGACCGGTCTCAGACCGGTTTCAACATGTTTTTTTTTTTTTTGAACAGTAAAGCAAATATATTTATAAACTATTTAATGAACAAATTAAGGACAGTCTATCTACGAGAGTAACAGTGGGACCGGTGGCGGTCTCGTGCTGGGTGCATTCACGGTGGTGAAACGCGAGCGATGGTCTCGCGCTGGGTGCGTTCGCGGCGGTATAACGTGGGTGGCGGTCGCGATGCTGCATGTGCTGTGCTGCCGC